>JABUQX010071596.1:10000-50000 GCA_015478945.1 Trachelipus rathkii | reverse complement strand
AGACTTCACCACACCCCACCAAAAAACAACACCCCAATCCCAACCCAACCACACATACCAAAACACACAAATCGAAAAGCAACCTCCTCGACATGCTAAAAGAAGCCCCGGAAACAGCAAAAACGACAACAACACAGCACAACACACACGAATCAGGCAACAAACACACACACCACATAACACATCACATACCATAAATACATCACTCACTATTATCCTCAGGAAAAGACACTACAAATAATAAACAATAATCCCAACAACATAACACACTCACTAATACTTATATATATATATATACTATTATACACTCACTACCACTATACTACTAAAACACCCCCACTATAAATAAAACCTACCCCTCACCCAAACCACCCACTCAGAACTCACCTAAATAAACAACCCTCCAATAAACACTCCACCAACAATCATAAAACTAACTGAAGAGAGAGACCCACCCAAGAAAAGACCAAACCGAGCAAATTTCATCACATGTTCTTCTCCATTCACTATCGTATAATTGAAACACCATATAATATAAACTCACTCTCAACAATAATCTCAAACCGGGCAATCTTACGCACACATATAATAAGAAGAACAGTCTGCTTTATTTATTTTTAGTATAATACATACGGAATAATCACAATACTACATAATACATCACATAAAATCACATCACAACAACACACTCACATCCATACACATACAATCACACTCACATCACACTAATCAACTAACAACAACATCAATAAATAAAATTACACAACACTCACATAATAAAACACATATTAAATAAGTTCTTTTGTACATCACAACATAAATAATAATAATTAAAATATAATAAATACAACAATATAAAACTAAATAAACAATAATTCAATAATAATAATAATAATAATAATAAAATACAATCATTTCAATAAATCAAACCTCCCATCCACTCCATAATACAATAAAATAACCCACTATACACTCACATCACACTCCAAAGCTCACATAATCCAAATTAATTAATAGAATAAAATAATAATCACACTCCCACATCACAACCACCCCAACACACCAAATAATCCCCAATAAAATCACCACCCCAACACAAATCCAAATAAATATATTAATACAGGAATAATAAATATAATGACACATATCACAATCTCTCGGACACTGTTGGTCAATCAGAATCGGTCTCATATTTTATACAACCAAATATCAAAATTATAGTTAACTTTTCTATAAACAACCTAATATATATAAATAAAACACAACAGTTTTTTTCTCTCTTACAAATTCACACACGACACTCTCAAACAACTCATCAAATTAAGCTACGCGCGCACGAGAACAAAATAGAAACCAAAATAAACTCATTTGCGACAATACACTCTCTATAACCTCATAAAATTAACATATTCTCAAAATTAAATCATATAATTAGACAAGAAAGACTCACACTCAATCTAATATTATGCTACATATTAACTGGAACGCTTCATAAATAAAGAAAACAAATCAACACTACGCTAACAGAAAACCACCGTACCACCACACGCACCACCCCACACACCACACCCAGATCAGATCAACATACTCACAACCTATAATAAATCAGAACCAGTAGACACACCATCATACCCATTCACCCTAACAACACAACACCCCACCCATCAAAAAAATATATAATATATAATAAGCCCAAATATATAAACTATTAACAACACGCACACAACAGTTCAACACACAAAGTAACTTCAATAAAATACACGCACCGTCACTCAATCTTAATTAATTTACAGCACTCACAGAACCACTCACTCAACTCACAACACTCTCACATAAAAATAAGTAAAGCAAAATAGAACAAAAAAATAGTAATAATTAACTATAAATAAGAATAATAATTAACAAAAATAAAGTCTCATATAAATTATTAAAAAAGAAGAGAATTAATCCTATTATAAAATAAAGGTGTTTTATTAGTACTTGACCAAGAATATCTAATAAAAGGAACGAAGATTTATTCAACCATTTACACACACTCATAGAAATTTGCTTAACACAACTCTCTCTAAAACAGAAACGAAAAACATCTTCACTACGCAGAAATCAGGCGCACACTTCTTTATAATAATAACAATAACGAAAACAAAAACCGGATAAGATAAACTTTTCAAGTTCATAGCATATAATAGAAAGTCTCTCCACTCTCAATATAGAGACCACAACAGATATACACCTCCCCCACAAACACTACCTCAAGACACCACCGTCACCATGAATACTAGTAACAAACATAGAACTATATCTCTCTCAAGAATAAATTTAAAAGTAATTGCACAACACACTTCTCTCTATATATAACGTAAAACAAAATATATATTTTACTAATAAAATAGATATAATTTAAAAGAAGAAATGGTGAACCTCATAATATATTAAAAAAAATTACCAATTGCAGAAATTTGTTATTTACTTAGATTATTATGGTTGTGATGTTGAAGTAAATCAGATCACTCCCCAACTGCTTTCAAAACTAGCATATATACACTTGCTCTACCAAAAACCCAACCAACACTAACTAATATATAGCCAAAATAAATACTATATATATATATATATATATTCTAACCTATATAATATATATATAGCCAATACAAAACTATATCTACGTAAAATAAACTCAAATATACACCCTACCATCCTCTCAATCATGACTACATATAAAAACCATAAATATACTATACTCACTCACAAGACACACTCACAATAATATATATCCAACCAATACTACCAATAAACCACTACTACCCTAACTACCTAAAATATTAAATATCTTATACTTATATACTCACCCCAAACCCACCCCTAAAAAACCCCAATAAAAAACCCCCCCAACCCCTATATATATATATATATTATATATATATATAATAATATAATACGCTATAATAAAACTAAATACCAATAACCATAACACCTACCGACCCCCTACTAGATAAATTATATATATATAATTAAATATAGATATTATATATATATCACTAATATATACCTATACAGAACTAAAATAATAATAATAATAAAGTAACTATTAAACACTGAAACAAATACCTAATTAGTACCCTCATAGTTTTAGGTGTCATATGATGTCACAATAGCTAATAAAATCTCAATGAAGAATGTTATACATTTGATTTTATTCAATAGTCGAACTCAGCGAATATCCCTCTCAGTTATGGAAGAAAAACGATGCCAAATTCAAAAAAGATCCTAGCCAAATAACAATAAAATACTAATAATGAAATTATAAATTACTATAAAAAAGATAAAAATTATTACTATAGAAATATAATCTACCATAAATCGTAATTTGCCACCCACTGACCAATTTGACACATAATTAAATTTTCTCCACTAACACAATAACAAAATGTTGAGAACATCTAATATAAAGCACAAAAGATATTGATAATATTCGCCTAACCCAGATATTAGACAAAAATAAATACTATAAGGTAAATAAAACCTGTTGAATATAATAAAATTTATAATAATTTAATAATAATGCACAATAATTCACTAAATGCTTGAGAAGCTCGTGATAGCCTATAACATCCATCCATAAACGAAATTTTCACATTTATCCACAATGCCCAGAAACCACGACAACCACAAATGTGATTTTGAATGACGCTTACTAGCTCCAGCCACGAAGAGCAAAACATAGATTAATATGCACTGCTGGCGTCGCCCAAGAAACATAACAATTCATACCAATTAAAATGGGAATAAGAATCATACCAATGCGACATGACGAGAGAAACGCCACGTGTAAAAAGACCCTCCTTCCTGTCGTGACGCAGTCTTGACAATTCTTTGATAAGGATCATGAGTAGAGAACAGAACGGAGCTCGGAGCCGAAAATTTTTCCAACAAATACATGTAAACGGAATTTGTGCAACTTATTAAAACAGTGAAATGAAGACGACAGAAAGGCCGGACCGCCCGGACGCCCCGAGCCCGGAGTGCTTCGAAAGTTGAGGTATTCTTGAAATGATGAGGCTAGAGCTAGCCGTGATATCACACACACACACACACGACACACACACCACACACACACACAACACCACACACACACCACACCACAACACACACACACACACCCGTCTCGAATACCATCGAGCCGCTATCTTTCGGGGTGAATGTTGCTAGGAAGCCATGCCGGCCTACCCCCCCCCCCTTTTTGCCCACCCCCCTATTTACTCAATTACTACATAAGTTGATATATATATATACACTACTATACCTATACTATACTATACTACTATAACTTTCTATATCCATATACTATATATTATATATATACCTACTACTATCATAATAACACTAACTTATACTACTATACTATAATATATAATCTAATATACTATACCTATACCCTACATACTACTGATACTATAATATACATCTGTCCAGGCTCGCACGGAAAAAGCACGTTTCACCACATGTGAAAAATTTATTACTATGCAGATCAAAATAGCCAACTTTACGGTTGCCAGAACAGATCAAGATAGCCAACTTTACGGTTGCCAGAACAGATCAAGATAGCCAACTTTACATACAGACGAAAAATACGTGAGAACAAGAAAAAATATTTAAAAGCTACGTTTTTGCACCTTAAACAAAATACTATTACTGCTCCTCTCCAATCCAAAGAAAACAAGCCCGAAACTGCAAAAGAGAAAATTGGCCAATTCCTCGCACATACCAAGAATGGGCGTCATGGAAAAAATAAACTAATGCTATATCGATAATGCGAGTCAGGGGATTCTACCACATGAAAGATTTAGGCCATCTACAACAAAACCAAAAATATCTGGCGATGTAGAGTCTGGGCGATGTGGTAACAAAAAACCAAAAATAACAAAAAACAAAACTACAATAAGAGGAAGCAGAGTGGTATAGAGGGCGGAGAAGTAAATGTAACGCATTAGAGGAGGGAGACGAGAGAGAAAAGAGAGGAAAAGCGGGTCGTCTCATTTTCTTTAAAAATTTTAATATTTTAATAGGTTCCCCTATATGATGTACATAGCTACATATAGGCTAATACTAAAAGGCAAATATACTAACAATATAATATATAATAACTATTATAATATATGTTATATAGATATCAATCACGTATTACTAGAAATATCTATACATAGAGATCATAAAATAAATAAATAAATATAATATATATATAAGAAGAAGAGCACGTAGAAGAAGAAAGAAGAGAAAAGAAAAGAAAGAAAAAGAAGACAGAATTGAAAATACGATTAAGATAAAGAGGAATCGACACATCACAACCGAAGAAGAAGAAAAGAAAGACAGAAGAAGAAGAGAAGAAGAAGAAGGAGAACCTAATATAATAATATTATATATATAAATAGATATAGATAACAAATATAACTCTTTTTTATTCATGAAATAATATCAATTTTATATTTTATTATAGATAACCAGTAATTAATTAACAACGTAATAAATAATTAATATATCATGTAACTTAAACAATGATCCGAAAAATAAAAAACTTTTTTATTTTTGCTTCTTCAAAATTGTCTTCCTTTCTTAGAATTTATATTGTTTACTTTCTCTGAGCCCCATCTTCGAATCAATCACTCTCCCCTTACTATCTTTTCTTTTTCTTCAGAAACTTTGATGCCAACCTCCTTTTTCTTATCCCCCACACCAAAAAATATCCCACCCCCAAATGTGTTATTTCATGGATTCATTTTCGAAAATGCTTACCAACCTTTCATTAACGAAATAATCCATAACTCAGCAATTATGAAAATTTAAAGTTAAACTGTTCAAAAACAGAACCGTTATTCTTTTTACTATTCTTTGAAATTTCAAAATTAACGATAGGAGAACGTTCAATGTCTTCCGTGACAGGAATCGAATATTAAAACTGTACTTACATGTTGGTCATTGTTTATGCCGAAATTAAACATCAACGCAATTGTATAATTTAATTGCAGAAGTGTAAGATAGTGTGTAGTATTCCATGTGCTGAACACACAATGTGTGTTTTATCGACACTGGGCGCAGCTTTGCCTCGCTTTTATAAATATTTCTCTCGCCTTTGTTGAATTAATAATACTGTTATTTCATTAAACGAATGAGGCAAATTTATGCAGATTAATGTAATTACTACTACTACTAACTTACTTACATATAATACCTACTACATAGCTATAAGAAAAAAGCAAGAGTATATATATCATAAAATATATATATATATAATATATACTATACATAATATATCATTGATTATACTATAATACTACTATACTATATAATATAAATAATAATCATATTAATAATAATATATAAATAAATATATTATCATTATATATATATAATAATATAAATATATATATCATATACCTTATATAACTAATATCAATAAATATATAATAATAATATATATATATATAAAATATATACTACTTTATATACTATTAATAAAAAATATATCATAATAAATAATAAATATAATAAAATACTATAAATATTATAATCCATTATCATAAATAAATCACTACATATAATATACAATAAATACATATTATACAATATATACATATAATATAATCAATATATATATAATATATATAACAATATAATATATAATATAATATATAATAATATATACTAAATACACTAATATATCTAACCTATACTATATATATATATATATACTATAATTCATATACTAATACAATAATAAATATATATATATATAACTTATATACCTATATAATATATAATATAATTAATATAAGGTGTGTTAAGAATATATATATATAGATAAACATATATAATAATAATATATATATAATATAAATTAAAAAATACTATATATACTAGTATAAATATATATAATATTAATATAATATATACTACTCACTATATATATATACTAATATAAACTATAATATAAATATATATACTATATATATATATAACTCACTACTATTTATATGATAATATATATAATTATACCTAATAAAATATATCATAACCTAACTAACCCAGTTTATAAAATATATATACTAATATATATATACTATATAAATATAAACTATATTATATATATATATATATATCTAATACTAACATTCTACCTACTATATATAATATAATACTAGATATATATATATATATAATATATTGTATTTAATATATTTATTCGAAAGAAAAAATTCATGCATTGATTTGCTTATATCAAAATTTAAGCAGCCTTTATAAATGTTTAAAGTCAGGGTTGGTGATTTTTTTTTATTTCTTTAGAAAAAATCATTAGATTAACTTTTGGGATCGTTTTAGATTTATATTTTTTTCAAACCACTAATCATGAATGAAAACTATAATGTATTGAACTGCTATATGTGTTGTATTCTATAATAGTATTATTTTTGAAGTGATTTATTTGATCTATGTAAATCAAATCTTAAATGTCCTATGACACAATGAAACAGCCACACTAAAGAGTGTTATCTTAGATATTTCCAAATTGTAAACACCAACCTGTTAAAGGGTTTTAATAAATATATATAAATGTGCAAGTGACTCAAAAGAACTCTGATGCATAAGTAGAATTACCCCAGATGTGTGTGAGTCATACTCCATACAGGCGCGAACCATACCCCTACCCTACCTATATAGAGCAAGTAACCGGAGTTGCGTAAGAAAATTCTGAAGGACTCTCAAAACACCAAACCTCTTACGCATGAAGAAGAAGAAGAAGAAGAAAGAAGAAAGAAGAAGAAGAGAAGAAGAAGAAGAAGAAGAAGAAGAAGAAGAAGGCGAAGAAGACGAAGAAGAAGAAGAAGGAAGAAGAAGGAAGCAAAGAAAAGGAACCAAGAGAAAATCGAACACCAAGAAAATTAAGGAGAGATAAAGGTTTAAGTTGTTTGTTTTCGAAAAAGATTTTGTTGTAGTTGTGTGGAAGATTATTATACCGAGTAGGAAGATTGAGAAACTGAATTTTTGAGGTATTGAAAACAACAACAGCAACCACGTTCTCAATGAATGCCCTAATTAGAAACTCGAGAAAGGTCGGACGGAGGTTAGTTGTACCAAGGCTGCTGCCCTAAAGCGGGAAATTCTTACTGTTAAGTGGGCATCTTTTAAAATAAAATGAGTTTTGAAGGGTGGAGGAGTAGGAGTCTTTGGCATAGGAGTGGATAGGCGAAAATTAATAGAGAGAGAGACGAGACGACGAGAGACATAGAGAAGAGAGAAGATTGAGAGGACGAGAGAGAGAGCAGAGCCAGAGAGAAGAAAATTTGAAATCAAAGCAATTACCCAACCAACCGTACCCAAAAACTGAAAACCTTCGACCAAATCTATAAGAAGCAAATAGAGACAAAACGATCCAAACCAATGAACAGAAATCAAGGGACACAACATGATACATACTACACCAATATATAATTCTCACACTACACTAACATACTACTACTACCTCACATATCACCCATATATACTACCAACACCTCTAAAATAGACCTACAAATATATATAATATATCATAATAAAATATATATATAATAATAATAATTAATAAAAAAACTAAAACTACCTATAAAAAAATACCACAAAAATACAATACTAACAAAACATACTCACCCATACTATACTGAGAGACGACGCAGAGCCCCGCGCAGCCACACTCAATCACATGTTCTTCCTTCCATTCCATATCGTCTACTGAAACCTATCTTACAAAATATCTCGCAATAATCTACGCCTGGCATTTTCGCCTTCCGCCGCACCCCACGCTCCCCTCTCCATTATTTTTAATCTAACTCACTTCACAATACCTACTTACAATCACTACCTCAACTCACTCCACTACTCACTCAACTACACTACTACTCAATACATCCAACACATAATACACTCACCACTTAACTAATAATCACATAATGAATCACATCAATCACACTCCACACCAATAAATAACACACTCCTCACACTAATAAATACATAATAACAATAAAAGGAATCCCACCCGCCGAAAGAAAACACAAAAGAAAATCAATACATAATAATAAAACCTAATAATAAAATAATAATACCAATTGAGTCACACTCACTCAACAACCTCAATAATCATAATAATAATAATAATAATAATACCACTCCCCACATAATCATAAACCTAATACATTCACCCGGTAATCCAAAGATCCACACTCCACATCAAATTAATGAATACATAATAATAGATAAATAATCCAATAATAATGATACATAATAATAATGCATGACCGACGAAAGGGCCAAACGAGCACCCAACAACGTCGAATTAGATCTTGATGTTTAAAAAATCCAAAATCCCATTCATAATTAAAATTGTTTCTTATAAAAAATATTCATGAAAAAAAGAACACGTTTTTCAATTCAATCTAAACGAGCCTCACACCTCATTCACAGTGCACCCCGAGAAAATAAGAAATATAATAATAATAAACAACGAATAACTATAATATATAAATAATATATAATAATAATATTAAATAAAGAAAGAAATAATAAAAATTACTAAGTAAAAGTAGAATAAATAATTGCCAATAAATAAAGAAAATAACTACACCTACCTCAAAATAGGAGACCCCGCACCCCAAACCCGAGAAAGCTAGTAAATCACTGATAAAATCAGAGTAACAAGTTAATCACCTTAACAACAATATCAAAATACAATTATTATAATCACTCAAGGAGTAAACTACATTACGTAACAAAGAAAAGTAATAATTAACATCTAAACATACTCAGTATAATTAACTTCACCTATAGATAAGAGTAATACATTACTAAAAAAAGTAATAATGATTAAAATAAAGCTAATAATTAATTAAAATAAGAATGAATAATTGACTAAAAATCAGTAGTGACATTTACTAGATAAACAAGAGCAATTATACAAAAACTCATACAAATAAGGCTAAACACCAAAACAAACGTGTAATCTCTTCGATTTGGCCCACCACACACCTTGCTTCTAACGGAAGAAGTAACTTCACGTTTCCCGATTTGATTTGTCAAATATTTTTTCAAACGGCAAAGAAATTTCTTAGCGCACAAAAACTCGGCGAAATATATACATAACACTTACGCAAGCGCTGCCTACATATATATAACAGTATCTACCAACGTTGGTCATATAACACCCGCTATTCTCTCCCATTCTGAGTCATTGTGAACCGTCACCCCATCGCAACCCTTCGATACAAAAAAATGTTTTTTTAATGTTTTACAAGGTTTCTTGAACCCCACATTTATAATTATCGAACAATATATTAATTATGTAATTATAGATAATAATTGAAAAATCAATTATGCAACACCTCAAATTATACACAAAAAAATAAATAAACAACCATTGCGAACCTTATAAATAATTCCTCCTGTTATTATGGTGTCCTCCTCCGAACGTCCAAACAATCGATCATGTTTCAAACATGATACTCAGTAACCACCCCACAAATAACCCACATAAAATACATAATACCCCTGATACCTAATACTTCTATATATATATAAAATATATATATATATATCTATATATATATATATTAGTATTATATAATAAAAATATAATATATATATATATATAATATATATATATACATATATATAATATATGATATATCAAATATATAATATATATAACACATATTAAATATATCACTATATAATATACTATATACTATATATATATTATATATAAATATATATACTATATATATATATAATATTATATAATAATATATATATATATATTCGATATAATAAGTAAAACTATAACACTGAAAAATCCTAATTAATTACCTTTATAGGTCTAGGTCCTGTGCTGGTAAAAATGTAAACAATTCAAAACTGAAGAATGCTCTCATTTGATTTTTCGATCGAAAATGAACTCAAGACGTTCCTCTCCGATTTGGAAGAAAAACGTTGCCAAATTCAAACGCCTTAAGAATAACAATTAGAGATTACTATAAATGAAATTAATAATTTTATAAAAAAGAGTAAATACCACTCTATTACATCAACCCTAAAGCAAACATAACTTACCCACTAAATCGTATCTGCAGCCACTCTCGACAATTTGCTTAATACCATCTTTCTTATCCCATCCAACCACAAACTGCCTCTCGCAGAACCCATAAATATATAAAAGCTTAGATATTTATTAATTTGCTAACAAGATATTAGACAAAAAGTAATACTATGGTAACTAATGTCTAGATAATACATCAAACTAATGCTCAAAACTATTACTATGCTTGAAAGGGAATCGCAATGTCACGCTATAACAATCTCATATACACAAAACATTTTTTCAACCATCCATTTCCTCCCTCTCACCACGACTCGATCGCAGTATTCACCTTTCACCCTCCCGCCCAACCAAGCGAGAAGCCTGTTCCGACCCTCTCACCACCGTGCCGACACACACTCCTCTCCCTGAAGATATGGCGTCGTCCTAGCATGAAGGCCCAAAGCACAACCAACAGTGTCAAAAAACCCTACTCTGATCTGAACGAAAGTATATAAGACAAAATTCTTTGTGGCATCTGACGTGGAGACGGCACGTCGGAGCCGAAAAACAGTCTTTTCACACATCAATTGTAAACGGAATGTGCCTGACAATTTTCTAATAGCAAGACGATTGATGACGGAGCCCGGAGCCGGGAGCCGGCACCGGAGTCTAGAAGTTGGGTCTCTGACCAACTTGCATGAGGCTAGCAGGATGCCCCGTGACTCATCACACCACACACACACACACACCACACACACACACACACACACCAACACACCACACACACACACCACACAACACACCAACAGTCTGACAACATTCGAGGTATTCTTCGCAGGTGCAATGCATTAGCTAGGAACCGGCCCCATAGCGCATACCCCACCCCTTATTTTGCCACAAATATCTCAATACTACATAAGAATCAGGCATACACATCACCTCATATATATCATACTATCTTCACTACAATACCTAATTATAATATATCACTATACTACGCTATACCTATACCTCACCTATATCACTACTCATAACAGTATACTATACATATATATATAAATATAATAACCTACTATATAAAACCTATATTATACCTAACAGGATGCGTTAACTTTACATATAATCAATGATATACCTAATAACCGCTATATCCAATATGCAATAGAAGCTGAAAGAATCAGAAGGACCAAGCAACCTCCAGTATCACACACAGCAAGGCAGCCCAAGATAAGTGCGTATCCTAGACTAGTTTCTTTCGCATGTGAAAAAAATATTCTATGCAGATCAAAATAGCCAACTTTACGGTTGCCAGAACAGATCAAGATAGCCAACTTTACGGTTGCCAGAAACATTTTATGGCGAAATTTAAGCTACGTTTTTCGAGCCCAATCGAAACACGACTTCGCAAACCCAGGCGAATAAAAAAGGCGGGAAGTTGTCAATTCGCGAATAAAGAAATGGCGGTTGAATAACCTGGAAGTGCTTGTCATGTGGTAGGATTTACTTGAAGATTGGGTCGGGAGAGATGTTGTTCTGGGGATTGTGAGTCTGGGGAGGTGGTCTGGGGGGGGATATATAAATGTAAGCATAGGAGAGGGGGGAGGGGGGAAGGGGGAAAAGCCGGGTCGTCTCAGTTTCTTTTAAATTTTAATATTTTCTAATAGGTTTCTATATAGCTATAGCCTAGGAAAGGAGCCTTAATACTAAGTTATATATATATATTATATATATTATATTATATATATACTTATATTATATAAATTCTACTAGCTATGAATATATATATATATATTGATTTAACATAGACTAAGATATATTTGCATATAAAAGAAGAAGAAGAAGAAGAAGAAGAAAGCAAGAAGAAGAAGAAGCAAGAGAAGTAGGCGAAAGACAGAAGAAGAAGAAGAAGAAGAAGAAGAAGAGAAAAGAAGAAGAAGAAGCAAGAAGAAGGAAAGAAGAAGAAAGAAGAGAAGAAGAAGAAAGAAGAACTTAATATTTAACTTTTTATATGTATAGCTTTTGTATATAACAAACATTTTCTCTATCAGACGCAATTTATCTATATTTTATTTTCACGATGCGTATTTGTCACATCAAATATCTAGGCTCGAAAAGTATTAAAAATATTGAAATTAAAAAACTTTTAATTTTTTTTTCACAAATTTCCCTAAAATTTTACTATCGGTATTATTTGCGCCCCATTTTAAAATCCCCTTCCCTTACCTATCTTTTCTTCTTCAGAAACTCTTGATGCCAACCTCCTTTTTCTATCCCCCACACCTAAAAAAATATCCCACCCCCAAATGTGTTATTTCATGGATTCATTTTCGAAAATGGCCTGCAACCTTTGTAAGAAAAACTGCTTAACTCAGCAATTATGAAATTTTAAATTAAACTGTCAAAAAAGAACCGTTATTTTTTTCTCTTTTTTGAAATTTCAAAATTAACGGTAGGAGAAAATTCGTTATTTAACGGTGGAAAATAGTTTGAATATTGTATTAACGTGGGTCTTTAAATTTGCATAATTTTATGCACACATGCTGTTCCTTTGTATGACTCATTATGAAAATGAAATCAAAATAAATCATATACCGTATACACTACAAATAACCTAATGTAAAATCTTAACACATCTTTTCACTTGCCTGAAACTTTCAGTAGAGACTCACAAGTTATACTTGTGCTACTGTATAATGTTACATTGCGTTACTGCAACTGATGTCTAGTTGGTGCCACCAATCCTGAATATTTGGGATACTACCTCGTATATTGTGCTAATTTTTCTTGGAGTTCTGATCTCAGAAACATCAATATCTTGTCAATGTGGTATGTAAAAGTAATAATAAAAGTAAACATATAGATTCCTCTGAAATGTATTGGTTACTTTTATAAGTTTTTTTTAATTTATTGAAGTAATTTCAAGAACTTTGAATTAGTTTATTTATTTTGCCTATTTCATGATATAAATTTAATTTTTCAATCCCTCATAGAAAACCTTCACCCTTATATCACAGATTGTAATGTTAAGGAATAAATTATACCCACACTTATGTAATAGTATTTTAAAATGCTCAAGAATAAGTGTTGACCCAAAATTCTCAAAATATTTTTTATGGTAAGTGTTCGAGTAATCACTTTGTTTTAGTTTTTAAGATAAAGCCGGTGTCGGGAGTCTATTTTAAAAAAAAAAAAGATTATTACTGGTGAACAACTACAAATATATTATTTAATTGATACTTGTTATATATATATATTATTAATATATAATAATATATATATATATATATATATATATATATTATATATATATAATATATATAAATATAATATAATAATATATTAATATTAATACTATAAATATATATTATATATAATAAATATATATATATAAATATATATATATATATATAATATTAATTATAATAATTATATATTTATATTTATTTTATTTTATACATATTAAAACCATATGTTCTACTAGCATGGCTGCAAAGGTGGTGTAGGTTAGGTGATTAAAAATATTATTACATTACTATTTGCAACACATTTCACAGAATAAATAGTCTTAATTTGCTGTGCCATGTAACAGATTTTCAAGCCCCTCGACCACTCAAGGAGAGAGAGAAATTTTTGAACCATTTTCTCATTATATATTATGATATTATATATATATATCCGTTTCTAACAAAGCAGCTTCACCTGCCATCAAAATAAATATATTTAAATTATTTTTGATGCGTCTATTAATATTAATAATACAGCAAAATTTATTTATTAACTTTAGTATTTGAGAATGCTTCCAAATCTGCACGAAAAGAAATAATTGTTGTGTACAAAAATTTCTGTAGTCTTTCTGCCAAATCCCACGACTTGAGAATTAAGAGATTAAACCCTCGATATAAAATATTGGCATGTGAAAATTACCGAATGTAAAAAAGTATTTTTTTTACCCTTTTACCGCGATATAGAGATACCTGAAATACATAAACATTCCAATCCTCTGAAATAAAGAGTTACAGAGAGTGAGCGTGCGAGTGAAGAGCATATTTATGCTTTTTTATTAGCCTACTCTCTTCTCAAGATTTTTCAGTTTCTTTCTATTACTCCGTTAGATGTATATTGTCTTTGTAAGTTAGGATCAGACTTTCCATTCATCTCTATTGTGACAGAGGAAAAATTTGTCTCGTTCGCCTGACCCTTCTCTTTCTTCGCATCCCCTCTGTTTCCACTGCTTCCTATGCATCTTAATGACTGGTGAATCCGAATTCATTTTAGGTAATATAAATAAATAAAAATAAGAGATGTATATATATATATAGTGGAATGAATCTGTAAAGATTAATATCACCAATAAATAAATAATTATATAAGGTATATATTATATATATATATATATATATATATATTATATACCGTTAATATATATAATAATATATTATATATATTATCATATATATTAATATATTATATATTATTAATAATATATTAGGTGAATGTACCAGATATTATAAGTTAATCTGAGGTATCTAGTTATCTATATATAATAGGTTAATCTACTATATATATAGGTTAAGTAAAGGTTATTAGTTTTTTGATGTATTTAGGTATCTATATAGATATATATAGGTATATCGGGAATCGGTGAAAATGGCCATAACTTAGCCCGATACTTCATTACATATGACCCAAGGTTAAAATCCAACGGATACAAATTTTTCCATAATAATATATATATAGTTCGATATATCGAAGCTCAAGTACTACAAAGTTTAAATGTTTTTATTTTTTAGCTCGATTTTCTTTTTTAATTTAGATTTATTATTTCATTTTAGCGTTTGCCCCAAAACTTGGGTCTTGAGCGCTACAAAATCTCTACCTATTTGAGATGCAAGCCAGTGTGGTTATTATAATTTTATACAGAGTTATCACTTTTTTTATTGCATCTAATAGTATTTTTTTATTTTTTTTATTTTTGTACGCAATTTGCGTAGGAGAGCGTAGTGACGTGCGCGTGAGTTTTTGATGCAAATATAAGCATAGTTGAGTTGTTAGAAATATTTGCACAGATTTCCCGCATTTACGTATTTAAATTTAGGTTTTAGCGTACGGAAAATAAATTTTCCTCATTTCTCCTTTGGTTTTTTGTCTATTTGTTTCTGTTTTTTTTTTTTTTTTTTTTTTTTTGCTTGGTTGATTTGCATATGGTGTTGCGTGTTATGATAGCAGATTGCAACAGGGCGTGCTTTCTTTCTTGACTATTTACTCAACATCAATGCTTGCACTATCTAACTCATGCATTCCATGGAATACTACCTCTCTAACTCTAAACCTTAATTTTATGCTCCTTGTCTGAGACTCCAGAATCGTCCTATTAAAGAATTTCATCCTTTCATACCTCGTTTAATATATCCAACTACAACTTAATTTTATAATTTCCGTTTGAAGTAAGTGGAGTATGCTGCCTATGTAAATTTAAACTATTCCATTATATATATAACATCGAGTCATCGAGAATTCTCAAATCTCACTACTTCGATGTTCTATTAGTATGGCTTATAAATCATTTTTCTTCCATTATCTACATACAATATATTCTTATATGCTATCTGACTTACTGTTCTCCTTAAACAGAACAGTAATTTTTCATGCACCTTTTTAGATTTACCTTTACTATATACTTTCCACGAGTACATGTTATATCATTCTCATTCTAAATTACTGAAGGTCCTCATATTTATAGGGTATTTCAATGTAAACAAATAACTGAATTGTTTGGTTTCCTCTCGTAACATGATTATTTAAAGGTTTGAGGGAGGAAGCTTTAATTCATTTCTAGTTAATCTTCAACGATCTGTAGTAAGCAACTGAATTAATATAACCACTAATAATTCCGTGGAATTATAAGTCCTCACAACCGATTCTTGTGAAACACCCCTTGAACTTATGTGCCCCACCACGTAAGCTCCTTTCTCTGTCGTATAAATACACCACACTTCGCTCCTATCGTAAATCTGACCACCAAACCTTATATCACTAATTTAAACTTTCTTCTCCAACATCGTCCATCTTGCCAATATGCGGTTTCTGGCACTGATCAGGCCGATTGGGGCGGCATTGCTGTTGCTTTCTACTGCTAACTATATATTGAAAGTGACTGCTGACTCTTAAGACGCTTCAGATTCTGCGATAAATAAGGTGGGAACTGTAATTGTTAATGGGATGAGCAAGTTCATTCCTTCTTGGACTAAGTCTTTCTTTCTTCAAAATCCATGGTCGATTATGCTTATTGTTGGCTGGCCATTAATGCTAGAGACAATGGTTATCGGGTGTGTGGAAAAATTCTCGTTTCTCCTATCACTCTTGCAATTTTCATTCAGCTAGAAATCGTTGCAGTGGTACTCTTCGACCAGCAAAGCGGACTTTGGTCGATTAAACGAAAATGCACTGACCTCTCTTGGCTTATTACCTACTGGAACTAAATCTCTCAGGCCTCTCCTTGCTGCAAAAATCATCCTCATGAGGAACAAACTTCTGTAAAAACATCCTTTCCTCCTCTTCTTCGCTACTGGAATGATTCTGTTGCTTAATTACTATCCAAACTGAAAAAAGGCCAGCCATCTTCTTTGGCCTCCGGTGAGTGTTTCCTCTTTTTCAACCCTGGAAGAAATCACGCAATCATTTTCCTACTGTTTCTCTTCTAAGGTATTCCTATGCGTGTTACCTTGTCATTTCATTGATTGGGTGCATTGAGCTCCGGAAATTTACATGCCCTATTTATGAGGATAAGTCTTGACAGGGTTACTGAAGGCCGCGAGCATGGACATTGCCTCTCCCGCAAGTTGCCTTTGAGGAAGTTGTGTCACTCTCCAGTGACTGGTGAAGCCCCTACTCCGATGCGTTCAACTAAAACTATCCTGCTATTGGCCCATGTCAAAATAAATACAGGCCATTTCCCCCCTTAGTGTTCGGGCGCGAAGCTGCGAGCGATGATGGTCTTCAACTTCATTATTCTGAAAAACAATGAATCACTGCTCTGATCCTCAACTATCGGCCCTTATAAGCTCTCAACTTGTATTCTTGTCTAAGGAATCTTTGCAAACCCTTCTCAACTCGCTACACTTCTTTTAGCATACTCTGGAATCTCTTTTCCCTTCTTTCTATTTACCAGTACGACTTTCGGTTCTCGAGATCTACTGGCGATAATGTACTTTCCATATCTGATACAGATAGTTTACTCGTATATTTATATTCCGCCGTAAGGAACTCACGGGTGAACGACTTCCCCGTTGGGTCCGCGTCTTTGAGGGCATATCCCAAAGCATTTGACCGGCAGGCTCTCACACGCCTCACTGAACATCTCCAAGCTCCCCTCCTTAGGGTTCTGCCCTCTTCCCTTTCTTAGCTTACTCTTAAGCATAGCATATCTTTCAACACCCTCGGCTCCATGTCGGCTGTGAGCTTGCATTAGCGTGGCGACTTCTTTCTCTTTTCTGCCAAATAGGTCGGTGATCTTCCTCAGGGTGTTTCTTTTTCTTTATTCTTCCTACTCTTCGTATTGCCTGCTTTCATTCAATGATCTTCTCCACAACTCTGCTATCTATCCTAACTCTATCCACTCATATGTTCTTCCATGACTTGACCCTCTCTCATCCATTGAAACTCATTTTCATCAATTGTATCTCATCCTCTCCTCAATTCACCTTCATTAGAATGCGCCTCTCTCTTTTATCCTTTCCCAGTTCTCTTCATCCTCGCTGATATTGCTGCCTTGTCAGCGGTTAGGTGTGTCGTCTCAAGCGCTTGTTGAAATTTAATTCTTTAAAAACCCAACTTCTACATATATCTCTCTCTCTTAGACACTTAACTTTTCTATCTCTTTAAATCTTTCCACGGTTCTCTCGTCTCTCATGATGGTAAACAATATAAACATCCTTGGCCTAACATAACAAAAAATGTTATTGTGAAAACTATATACTCAAATCACTTATGTATGCTTATGGGCTTAGGCCTCAAAGAAAAACTGGGAGTACTGTTTAGGCTGCGAGACTTTATTTTTCCTCTTCTCAAGTTTAACTATCCAACCTATAATATAAACAAGTAGGTTACTCAATCCGCCCTATGTATAGGTGAAGTATCTAGCTCTCAATATCTTTAAGTGTGGTGAGGCAGGGGCTCTGGCTTTCATTCGGCTTTTGGATTAGGGTTTAGTAAAGTTCAAAGTGACCTCAAAAAGACTACTTGAAACTGTCCCTGTACTTTCTATTCACTTGACCCTTTATATTTGCTGCGAGATGTTGGTGCATTTATCACCTTTTATCTATATTATAGGTACTTAGTTAGAAGGCAAGTATGATTGCTCAACGCGGATAAAACTTAACTTGACCACTCAGCGTTACCATTCAACCTTTACAACGTATCACTCGTAGCATCAATAATGAGGTGATGCAGATGTACCGGCACATGAGTTTTGTGTTGATTTAGTAACTCGCAGACTGGTTACGCTTGCGGTGCTTCTTTCTTTCCATCCACCTCTGTTCTGCTGGAATTCTCTTCCATTATCTGTGTTTTTCCTACTTTCAAGTTAATTTCCCTTCACTTAAAGCCTGCGTCTTGATGCTCACTTCGTATATTTGACGTTAGTATGGATTTGTTGAGTGAGCGTTTCAAAACACCCTACTCCATGAATAGGGTTCTGCCCTGAGCGGCGGTGTGGTGGTGACAACTGTAATAAAAATAAAATAAATAAAAGGTTCTAATAAGGAATTCCTTAAGCTAGCTGATAAACCCCATCAAGAAATGGCTTAACCCTCGTACGTTATGTGAAATCAACTTCTTAGAAATGAGACATTAAAATAAGCATATACGTAGAGGAGAGCTTGCTCTAGACTTGACTAAAAAAACTAAAAAAAAATAAAAGAGAACAGAATATAAGTGGAAGCCGCCTTATCTGCAACCTCCTGGCAACAACACTGATAGTGACGATGGTAGGCATTTCCAGCAAATTAAACCTACTGTGAAAGATAATGATATTGGATATATTTACTAGTACATTGATAAGTTCTAATTGAGGCCGAAATTGCATTCACCTTCAAAGGAATCACAACCAGAGGAACATCATCGTTAAAAAACTGAAAGAGACAGTCATCTAAATAAGGAACGATCGACAAGGGTGAATTTACAAATTTGCATGAGTCTGAGTGGATAAAGCTAGGAGAATGATATAGCCCCGAAAACCATCTCTGAGATGACTGAGCCTAGCAGTAAGAGGAATCCTTCTCACATTGAAGCTATACTAGGCAGTGGGTGTTATGAGTAGAGATAGGTGGCATTGAGGATAACCTCCGAGAAACCAAGGTTAATCATAATTAAATCAGTGCTTGCAGGCAAATAAACTTATCAAGCTACATACTCGACTTTCATCAGTGTCACGGATGAGAGATGCGTAATTGTTTATAGTGTAATAGGTAGGAATGTAAACACCCCAAAAAGGAACAGTCTCTCGCCGTGTTTAACGTAGTGAAGAGACTTAACAAGATAGTGAGGCATCATCATGGCAATTGTGAATTTTGAATTTGAGTATTGTATGATATCTATCTTAAAGGAGGTTATTTTATTATGTCATGTTTGAGTAAATAGCGTTTTTCTTATTTTAACTTTTCGGCGATTAATTGAGGTCTCTTTTTTCATTATTTACTTCTTTTTCTTTGAAGCTAGTTAAAGAAATCTTCTTGTAAATTGTAATCATGTTTAAAACATAAAAGCTAGTAGCTAAAACTTTGTTAATACTTACTTGTAAATGGTAAATGGAATATTTTAAATAAACACAAACATAAGAAAGTTATTATTATTAATTTTATATTTGCAATTATTATCCCTTAAAGGTACTATTTTAATTATTAAATAAATATACTTGGGCACAAGTAAAAATAATATTCGAAATATAAGTATCGGACTAAGTGATGGGTTTTAGGAATTGGTGAGCAGGGGAATGCAAATCTGAGTTGCCTAGCAGTGTCACAAATGTTCTAATCTTATTATCTGCGTGATTTATTATAATTCAATTTTACAAGTATCTATATGGTATCAGTATCCTTGGTTATCGGCACCTAAAAAAATTAGAGTATCGGCTTCTAATGTGCAAAGATGTTTCTATAACTTGTAATTGGCGCGCCTCTTTTCTATGGTATCGGGCATTTGATGTGTACATCCCTGAATTAGATAGGTAAATATATATATATAGTATATAAATATAATATAGTGATATATATATATATTATATATATATATATAAATAATATATAGTATATATAGGTAACCATATATATATCAGATAATATATATATATATATATAATAAGTATATATATAATTAGATATATAGTATAATATATATATATATATATATATATATATATATATGGGGTCTTATGTAGATGATATGTATGTTACCTATGTTCATTTGTATAGTAGTGAACTATGGTTTTTGGAATAGAAGTATAGATCTAAAGTTCAATGTGTCAGGCGATGGAATATCTAGGGGCGTGCCAGGCTGTTGAGAAGAATTGAGGTAAAAATGAGGAAAAAATGAACTGTAAAGTTAGAGAGTTGATGTGTGTGAGAAGAAAAGGGGTAAACGAGAGGATTAAAGATAGAAAGAGTATTTTGTTGAAGGGATGGGTATTTGTGTACATGAGGAAAGGGATGACAATTCATGAATAGTCAGTAGCGTTAAGCAGAATGTATATACAGTATGAGCGGAGATTAGTAGTGTGAGAAACCCACCGGCTGGAAGACTGAAGAAAAAGAGATGGTATTGCTACCAAGGAAACGTTAAATGTGTTCTGAAAGAGTGAAGAACCTCTCCTCCGGTTAGAGGCGAGAAAGAAAGGGTAGTAACAGGATTGTGAATCGGTGGGATTTTGTGAGGGGTAACATATTATGTGGCGCCACTGGAGCCAATAGAGGGATGAACCCTTACATACGATCTACCATAGCTGAGGGTCCATGCCTGAACAATCTGGGGCAGAGTGAAGTGCAACACACTGAAGCTCTACGTAGGATTTTTTACTGCGATGATTTCTCCAACAATTAAGTACAGAGGGGGCGGGGCGCTAAGTGCTGGGCTTTCTTTCGGAACTAGTTTATCAGGATTCTTCTACTCTTTACTTATGGATCCAAGTGTGCGATGTCTTATGCACCTTACTCCCATCTTGGGAAATAAAAAGAAGATGAAGAAGAAATATATTATATTATATAATATATATATTATATATAATTATATATATATATATATATAAGTGCTGTAACATAAAAAAAACCATTTTTCAGTTTTTGGCCTATAACTATTAAACTATTTTACATATCGGACTTTTATAATAATTCTTATAATGGCAAGGCCTAGGCTATAATCCCATGAAAAATTATTTGTTTCGCTTTAATACTTTTAAAATGTTATTTAGATCCAAAAAAAAAAAAAAAAAAAACCCATCGTTTACAAAAAAAAAAACCAATTGTAAACAAAAAAAAACCCACTTCTTAAAACCCTTCTTAGAGTGACAATATGTTCATCATATGCTAGTTAAAGCTTTTTTTAAGCATATTTTATGAAAAATATTATTAAAAATGAGCTAAAAAAAAAAAGGTAAAATTTAATATGAAACTTTAGATACTGTCAACCAAGGCAGCGTCAGAAAAAAATCGACCTTTTTTTGTTTTAAGTAACTGTAGAAAGAAAAACTATAAACAACTTACACATTATTAGTTCTAGATATAATAAAATATGGGCATTTGGCCAATCATTTTAATGTAAAGAAAATTAAAAAAAATAAAAAATAATAACTATTTTTAAAAAATTTTTAAAAAAAAATGAAAAAAAAAATTTCTGGGGTCACTTTCAGAAAACATTAAAAAAATATGATTAAATTTTATTAATATTTGGTTGACACTAGCTGAAATTAGCTTCCCTAACTAGTTAGTAGTAAGTAAGAATAATAAATTACTGTTTATTGCCAGATTTAGGTGAATTTTTTAAAATCGTGGCACCCTTAGGCAGGAATTTTTAGGGCCTATACTTTTAGTCTGTTTGATTGTAGTGTTCAGAGATATGATTATTATATGTGTTTCCAACCCCAGATGCTCGAGTATGTGAGTGTGCCGTGGTTACTAGTCAATTGGCGCCGCGCGCCAGTCAAGATGTGAAGGGGATGGGGAGGATGGAATAGAAATCTGAAATTGCCCCGGCCGGTTTCATAAATGTTAAATAACTTTTAATAATTGTGCTATCACTATGTATTATATATGTATACATAGCTTAAAACCTGTACTACAAAGAGTAGGTGATCAAATTTTACAATTATTTTTTTTATCTTTTTTTCGTAAATTTACCTATAATAAACAGAATAAAAATTTTTAAAAAATTTTTTTTTTTGAAGAATAATCAAAAAAATTTAGTTATTTATATATTTTAAATTTTTTTTTTTTTGCCAGTGACTGCGAGTTAAAGCGGACAACTATTATTAAAAAAAAAAAAAAATTTTTAACTTTTTTGTAAAAACACATGGGTTTTTTTTTTGTACAAGTGGGTTTTTTTTATGATACATGTTTTTCTGGGGGGTTTCTCGGACCGCCACCATGACAGAATTTGAAAAAAAACAACCATACAGCATGTTGATAGGAGTTATAGCGCATATACATGCACATTTTCAATAAATTTGGAATGGGTTTTTTTTTCGTTGAAAGTGGGTTTTTTTAGAGCTCAACTCAAGGGTCTGGGGGGTAAAAGATGACTTGACGTAAAATTTCATATGAAATTTGGATAAATGAGTTCAAGGATGGGACCAACAGGAATGAATCAGTAATATGTATGCTAATTTATAAAATTCTTAATTGCGAGTGAATGCTTGAAAAAGGCTCAAAAGTCGTTTCCCTCCTGGAAGAATTTGTTGAAAATAAACTGTTCAAAAAATGAAAAAAAAAATTCCCAAATTTCAAAAAATTGACTTCGGAACCATGTATAACGAATTTTTTTTCACTCATACTGAGATGCGTTAGTAATATGGTGCGAGCCAAATTTTTTCGCTCTAGACCTCATGATTTACCGAGGATACAGCAAATGGGTTGTTTTTATGATAACAATGGGCCTATGGGTTTTTAGTTGCAAGTCGTTAGACGGCACTTATATATTATATAACTATACTTACTTTTTATGACTAAATGCCGATATGATATTTGTAATAATGTACTCAAAAAGATATATAATAAGTATATACTAGTATATATATATATATATATAGCTTTGGAATTATTTATATATTATTTATAAGGTATAGTATTTAAAAATATAAAATAAGAATATAATACTAATAAAAGTAGTTTATAGTAGATAGATAGATGCTGAATAATTAAGTAGATAGATAAATATATATATAATATACTATATAACATATTTATATATAGCTAGGTTAATAATATATACTATATATACTAATAATTAGTAAATCCACCTCCAGAGTATTTAGGTTAATCAGAGTATATTATAGTATATATTTGAGAAAATTTTGTCCTTAGGATGTGAGCAAATCTCATTACTCTATCTTGACTCAAATGCACTCATTTATGGAAAAGAATATTTCTGAATCGAATGTTTATAAGAAGGAAAAATAAGAGAATTACATTCCAACATGCATGAAAATAAGTAATTTGAGGGGAGGGTCTTGTTTGAATAAGCATTTAACAGGCAAGTTTAACCAATATATAGGCCTAGATACTGTATATATGAGATGATGTGTATACTATATATATATATATATATATATTATATATATATATATATAATATATATATTATATATATAATTAGAATATAATATATATGACTTATCATCTAGGAATATAAGGAAGTTAGGCTAAGTAAATAAAGAGTTATATATATATATATAAATAGAATGATTTAATATATAAAGGTGAGGGAATTCTCTTGCTATTAAGAATATAATTAGATATATAGATATTATATAAAGGTAAATATGTATTTATATATAATATATATATATCCATATATTATTTTATGTATATAATAATATATATTTTAGATGATTATATATATGTTATTTTTTTTTTGTGTTTTATGTGTTGTAATAGAATTGACCGACACCACTCACGGGCGAAGCCCTAATCTAGGAGGGGATGATGACTCAATTAACGTACCGAGACCCCAGAGACAGAGCCCATCCCAAGGAGGAGAATAGACCTTCACATCTCCCACCCGACCAGTTGCCGACTGGGACCCTTCGCTTTTATTGGCGATGTGGCTCTACCACTGAAGCTACCGGCAGGCTTATATATATATATATATAATACTATATATATCGAAAATCTGCACAATATACACCTAAGTCTATAAATTGAGTCAAGATATATAGGGATTAAGTGATATGTGTGTGGATTTGATATAGTGAGTATATGAAACTAATAAGGATATATATAATATATAATAGGTATATATTATATATATTATTGTGTATTTGTAAGTATATATATATAAATATATATTATAACAACCCAAGGAGACAGATCATTGTATATAGTCTATAATTCCCTGGCCAACAAAGATTTTGCGGCAAAAACATTTGAAGGTCATTTTAATAGGTAACTTGTGCCCTGATTTCCGAATATGACCTCCGTGGTTCCATAGATTGAGGCTTGCTGAGTTTACTAGAGTAGATACAGGAGAGGTCTGGTCACAAAAATACATTAAAACAACAATTTATGTTAGGTTGTAACGTAATTCACCAAAAAAAAAACACGAAAGATGATATATTCAAATTGATTAATGAGTAAAGTACATAAAATGCTAAAGATATTATGGGTGCTAAAAAATACATTCAATTTCAGACAATGGAAAAATCACAATTAATGCATTACAAATCGCGTGTCTATATGATTGTCTTCTTGTGCAGAATGTGGACAATCGCGTTGAAGGCTTCAACAATAGTCTGCCATCATGTCTGTGTAATCCCATGCTTCCTTTGGTATCTTATTGCGTTCCCCACCTTGATAGTCTGTGATGGAACTCTCAATCTCCTTGTTACACATCACGAATATAACATCCTAGATTATTCTCTGGAAACCATCCTTTCTTGAGAGTGGACTATGTCTAGAAAGTGAACTTTCTTATGCTCATAATATCTGGAGCATTCAAATTTTGAAGTCTCGAACAAGCAGTAATTCTTACCGAGTTCCTAGCGGGATAAGGTTGCCAGAATTTATTGGTGCCGCAAATATAAGTGCTGTGAAAACAACCTAAGACAAAACTTTTCCAAGGCAGATGCTTCAATATCATGCATGGAATTGTGAAATTGTCATCCTTGATGTGATGATTTGGCGAATTTGAAGGCCGCTAAAGATTTCAACTTTGAGTTTCTCCATACTCACCCTGGAAAAAATCTGTCATGAAGTATATTTGAAACATTCACCATCTTTGTCAGGGCCCTAGCAAATTGCTTCTCAGTCCTATTTTGATGTGGAGTGGTGGGAAAATTAATTTTATCCACCCTGATCTTATCAATGTTCGTTAATCATATTTGATGCACCTACAGTCATATTTTCCCTAGCAGGCCATACAACTTTTTACCCAGTGGTCTTCTTTAGCAAAACTAATACCAAAGGCATATGAAACAAGGTACTTAGTATATCGCTTTGCTGCCCAAGTAAGATGTTGACCATCTTCAAAATCAACGCATAATAGACCACTGGTGTTCATTATATTTAAGCTTCTGCCAAGATCATTCTTATAGTTTCATATTCCTCTTTTCAGTTTTGTTGAGTGACCTATTGGAATCGATGCATAAACTTATGCCATTGTACAATAAAACCCCACTTCAAGCTTCTCGTTGAAACTATCCATAAACAATCGCCAATCTTAGCTGGTTTGTGGTATTTTAGGATAACCCCATTTGAGGAGTATGAGTCCAGGATTGTTCCTAAATGCACAGTTTTAACATAGTTGTCTTCTTCTGTGCCAATGAAGAATAGTGGATATAAAAGAGTATATCTCTCTCTTAGTCCGAAAAAGTATATTTACATTTCGAGGCCTTAGACAGGTTTCTTCTTGTTCAACTTTAGTTTAGATTGCTAAAAGCTCAGAATCCTTTGCTTGAAGAGACTTAACGGCAGTCGTACCGTGCTCAATGGAGTCTCTTCCTGGTAGACGCCCACTTCTTGCTGTCTGTATAGATTAAGTACTTTCTTGTCGAGTGATTCACTACCACGTATCTGCACGTGTGGCCACTCAACCAAATACGCTGCGAGAATGATTACATTGCTTCATCAGACAATGCGTGAGGCGTGGGAGTGCTAGTGAACACTGGGGATGGGAGCATCGTCGGAGTGTGGTACAAGTCGGCCTGCTACATCTTCCTAAATCTCGGATAACTCAATATTTACGTTCTGGTGTATAATAAGTTCACGATGATTACCTTATTTGCGAGCAGTAGTCTTAGAAGGCCACAGAAGCAAAAATATTATACCTCTGTGCACTTGTCTGGAATTTCTTTTGGGAGCTGCTGTCTTCCGCGCAGTGTAACCATAGACCACTCCAAAGTCTTTTCTTGAAAACCTTTCAGTTTGGTCCGACCCTTTTTCCACTGACAAAGAGCCTAAGATGTGCGATCATTAGCAAGCTGTGTTTACTAAGGGAGCGCAATGTGATTGGGATTATACACAAATACCTTTTACATTATCTTCTAACAGATCTGCGCGATTTCATTCGCGAAGTCAAAGCACAAGAGAGTGAGGACTTAAGCACTATGCACAAATAAGTATATCTGAGAATTAATTTATCTGTCTTTGTTTCATGGATTCCTGCGCAACAGAGAGTATTCACTCTACTAGAGTGATCTAAGCGAGATACAGTGGTTTATTCGAATACACTCTTCGTGAGGAAGTTAGCTCCATAGTTTATGGCAGGTTTAGTTGTTACTTAGAATATAAATAGAGAAATAAATAAGGTTGAGGTGGTATTAAGTAGTAATACTGGAGAGTATATGGCGCGACACAACATAAAAAAGAAAGTAATAATTATCTATGAGGTGTATGACTAGAAATAATATGCAAATAAGAGAGCAAATGTGGTAATAATTTGAATATATAATATGCAGTAAGGAGTCCCTGTGTGGCCCCATGAATTGATATCGTGCGGAATGCTTCATATATCTACAGAGTCAAGCCCAAAATAATAATAATATATTTTGTTCGCGTCTGTGAGAACAAAACTAGTGTCGATTTCCTGAAATCAGCACACTGTTATGCCCTGCATCACTACTATAATAGTTTCTCTCATAAAAATTGAGTCCTTTATTATGGATGAGCTTTTGCATCGAAAAAAGAAATATTCTCTATTGTTTGAGTGCCGGAGTGTTATAGTTCTTTCCATTAGATATTTTAACTTTCTTGCAAAAAATAGGCCGATTACTGTAAAAATAATATTTGATAGAAGACTCATACACAGCTTATCATGATAATGTATGAGTAAGATTGAATGGAAGAGAGTAAGTAGAGGAGTTGATTTGTATCGATGTATCCATTGTTGAATAATATACACCTAATTGTTTCCGTAGACTATTATAAAATTTTAATAGTTAATGTACCTAATGCTGTGAGTTTATTGAAATGTTCGAAGATTCGGTATTGGTCGATTCTCTCTGTTTTAGGTTGCAGTGTAATTCGAATTTAAGTGTTTGATAATGAGTGTTAATTTGTTAATAATAGGAGAACCTTAAAGTATCTGAGTGTAACAGCACTAGAGTGTAAAAGGAGGGGTGTGACTTGTGCATTAGATACAAAGATATCAGTGTTATTTAAAGAGTTATATTGGTTTTTGAGTTTGTGATTGTTGAGTGACAGTCCCCAGTGTGAAGTTATTGTTAAGATGTTGTTTGTTTATATGTTAAAATAAGTATGCTATGAGTGAGTATTTAAATATTTATATGAATATAGTTAGGCTTGATGGTGGTATATGGATAATGTAAATTGAGGAGAAACGGAGTGAATTCTCTCAGAAGGTCTCCCTAGCAGAGGCAATAATATGTTGTTAGCTAGTATAAGTTGTTTTCGATATCAAAGATGGATTAATAAATTAGGCAAGGTGAATATTTGCGGTGCTGGTGCAATTTAAAACAGTTTCTATGCGTTAGTGATATAATCGTGTATATAATGGGACTTATTATAGTAATATGTGAAAAGTGGTTTTGCTAGATGGTTTGCTATGAGAGAAAAGTGAGAAAAAGGGAATAATATTTAAAGTTATTATTTAACCTGTGTTTTTACCTCCGGAATGGTATAGTAGTTGAGCACTCATGGTTCTGGAATAAGAAGGTGAGATAGAAATGATCTAAAGGTTCCCAATGTGTTAAAGTATGGACCTAATCTTAAGGGGTTTATTTTGCTAGGTTTGAGAAGAATAACTCCAGATTAGGAAAAGTGATGAAGAGAGGAATTAAATTAAGCAAATCGTTATTAAGAAAGTGAACCGATTGTGTATTTAGAGATGAATCTCAACAAATGGTTGTACTAATATGTATTGACCCTTACTGAATAAATTGAAATATGTTGAAGTGTTACTTATGTCACACTTTTGTGTTACGTTTAATTCTTAGTTAATGGAAAGGTCTTATGATTCTATGTAGTTCTAGTTATTTGGTTTTAAGCGGATGTATAGTGGCGATGTGTTGTCATTCCTGAAAAGTTTTATTGTTCAAATTTTTGTAATGATTTATCAATTATAAGATCTTATTATATTTGTATACGTGATTGATAGAGCGGATAATTGATTCATTGGGGTTAAAGGGAAATGATTCCTTTATTGGGATTAAGAAATAATTATTAAGATTAAAAAAGAAAGAGAAATACCGTATTACGCTGGCAAAAAAAGTAAGTACACTTTGTTATAATGAAGGAGAATAAAAAAGTAAGAATGATGGAGTTCAATAACACAAATGCGATATATAACTCTTGTTAATTGGTTAGAAAGTCAGAGTAAATAAATAAAGGCGATAGAGGATGTTAGATTTTGGTGGAGGCGAGAAGAAAGGGTGTGGAGTAGCAAAGAACTCCCCACAGAATATTTGAATGCCTCCAATTTTAATTCATACTCTATAATAGTTTCTGTGTTTATGGAACAGACTGGGGTAAGATGTGAACGTCCAAAGTGATGCTGTGATGTCGCGTGGGTGTGTTTTTTTTTTTTGTTAAGATTTGAAAATTTGTGATATGCTTGGACTACCTAACATAATTGACGATGCGTGTGGAGCACTCACTCGACAGTCATGGATATGACGATGACTTTTAATTGCTAACCTACAGTAACTGTATGATACAGTTGACGAATGATGGGTGCCTACTCTAGCTACAGCTGAAGAGTGGTACCTACTATCGCCTATAGATACTCCTGTCGCCTCTAGGGAATTGAGGATTTTTCAGTAGTGTACAAATATGCGGCGTATTTCCATTCTTTCAACCCAAAATAAGTCCCTCAATCTAGTGTTCTATACCAGTCAATGAGGTTACGGCAGATTGTGACGTAGAATTGATGCTACGAACGAATGTTTGCGAGCCTCTTTGTCTAGTTTGCAGATGATCTCCCATTTGTCTATGTAAATGTCATATGATTATTCATTTTCACTCACCATGGATCTTTATAGTTGAACTAAGTATTACCCGAACATGTCTAATGGAATAATATCACATATTCCATGCTTATCGCCGACAATCTTCTATTAGGGAGTAATTAAGGCTATGCATAGAAGTACATGGGAAAGATTTGTTTCAAAAATGGAGTTAAGATTTTTATATCTATAAAATGGAATGTGGGAATTATAGAGATATATGTCTCACATATTATTAAAAATAATTTTATAGTAGTTTTTCATTATTTTATTTGATATTTCAAAAATTGAAATCACACAAAATAATGATTTCATATTAAACACCTCTTTGGTATGCTTTAATGATGAGAGCAATCCATCTCTTAAGCTTTGGTTTCATTAACCTATATAACTAGAACGTTTTTCTCTAATTTCCCAATTATATTTTTTTTCTGTAGCAAAATTAGGATACTTTTAATGATTTATATGGATATCATAAAGATAGTAGTTCAAGGTTAATCTTTATACTTCCTAATCGCGAACTAATAAAATATTAAATTCAGAAATATCATTTCAACAATCATTTTTGTTCTGATCTCGGTATAAATAGGAGGCAACGATAAAACTAGCTATTTTCTTCAAAAATAAGTCTAAATGATAAATAAATTATTTAGGTTTTATGGATTTTCAACAGGCGTATATGGACTTGTAGAATTATGAAGAAAATTAGTGTAAGCAAAGTTGAGAAGCTATCGTAAAATGGAGCGTCTCCTGTTTTTCAGGTGGATGAAAGATAGGATTTTATAATAGTCATATTGAAAATTATTTAGTGCTTGAAAACTTAAAATGTTATTAGTTAATCGTCTTTCATCTGTGTTAATACCGTGTGCGCTTCCCTATCACACATCCATTAGAAAGTATGCATGACGTTGGTGGTCAAGGTACTTTGAGAGCGTCGTGAGTTGGTAAGAATAAACAAATGCACGAGAATAATTGTGCAAAAGTGATTGGTGTGATATACATTAATTGAGTAGAGTATAAGGAGCCGCACTGACGTAGTCTTCGAGCAAGGAAAGGACCATGCTCGGTATTATTATCTTATCAAACCCTTTGGATCTCCCTACTAACTGAGAATTGAGGTTGTGAATAAAAAATAAGTAAGATAAGTTCGCACGGCTCTCTATAGAGGGACTCAACGAAGGAACTGCTTAGACGAAACCTTTCACGTGGGTAGGTATTCCGTCAATGTGGGGTTTCGTCCCACAACTTAGAAGGTGTTACCCCGCCATTCACTCCTATTATACTTCTTCCTTCTCGCCTCGAGACGAGAACTCCTATGTGCCTGTACCAATTCAGATTATTACTTGCTTATACTTGAGCGTCAATTCCATCACACACATCACACATCTATGACGAGCGCTTCGCGTCATTGAATCGGCGAAGGTTTCCGGACTCATCATCCTCATACCCCTTTCCATATGACGTCGAAAACCATTCTATCACGAGTACTATCAGCGATGTTTATGAGTCTCATTTTTGTTGATCAAATCTTGCATTTATTGCAAGCACCGAGCGAGCGCGATCTTCCCTGAGGCCACGGTCTTGTGAATAGGACGCGTATGAGTATGTCCTGGACAATGTGTTTTGTTGAGCTGTGTAAAAGGTGCAACAGCGGTCGTGTCTAGTGATTCTAAAAGTTAACGGAGGTAGATAAGGAGTTAAAAGATTGGAGTGAGGTATTGGTGTAGGTGGAGGTACAGTCCTCCCCTGAGGGGTGCTTTTCTACCGTCTTTACGTGTGAGCACTTTAGTGACGCCAGCTCTGGTACAACCGAAGAGCTGTCTCATCTGCAGTTTAAATATATTAGTGCTACGTACTTGATTAGCTGTTTTATTTTCCGTGACAATAAAGGCTAGACCGCAACCCGAGGATGACTGCAGTAGACTACCTTAGCTAAGTGAGTGCGTAAAGTTGTGCGGAACGAGGAAGGAGGGCAGGAACGAAGTGTGGACTATATGGAGTCGACAATTCTATCAGTCAGCCTCTTACGCGTTGTTCTTTGCGCCCATAGCAATAGAAGGGACTAATCATGAGTGCCGCTAAAGTTTTACATGAGGGTATGCTGGTACCTTGTGTTAATGTTTAAGTAGTGAAGGTATCAAAGTGGTGTCCGTGGGTACATCACAGAAATGCACTCTAGAGAATACATACAGAAATTCAATCTGTAGTGTGTCCGGTAGATATGACACAAGTCGAAAAGAAATAGCCCAGCCTTACCCGCCCCTTATTACCCATTAAGTGAGAACTAGTCTCAGTCAGAAAAATCCACCCTAGGGCTTCACAGGGACTGCGACTGGACCCTCCCTATGGCATCGTGACGTCCCAAATAAGACTAGTGTAGGGTGTCATCTCTTGCGGCCCAGGGTTTGGAGCCACACTCAGTAGTCGCGCCTCTACAAAAACCGACCGACCATGTTCACTTCCTATTCATATGCGCACTTAATCATATCGTGCGGCACTGGCGATGGTCAACTTCACAACCTATTTAATGGGATGACTTATCGCGTCGCGATAGGTGGAAGGAGCAAAGTCCTTGTAGCGTGACTTATAACATCCGAGGCAACTTTTCACTAATTTCAGTCTTTTCTCTCGGTTCATTCCGCAGTGGTCATTATCTACTCACCACTATAGTTACTATCGCGTCTCGTACACAAAACGAAGACTATAGATCATCCATCCTGAATAATGCCACTCTCGAAGTATGAGATACACAATATCTCCAAGTTGTTCTAGTATCTTTGTCCTTTGGCTCACGAGCGAGTCGCTACACAACTGCGGGCAAATAATAGTTCCATTCCGTACACCGTTGTATCAGAGTTGCGGTTCTCACACCAACGAATCCCGCGCATAAGATTGCCCAATCTGAGAAACACATTGGTGTTGACTAGTTCTACATAATGACGCCACTCATGTAAATTAAACACGCTAGCGCACTCAAGAAAGACTTAGTCCCCGTTTGAGTTTTGGCCAGAGGCGAGAAGAAAGTGCATGATATGATAAGAGAATGGCGGGGTGTTGTAATATAGTTATATATATAATATATATATATATATTATATATATATATATACTATATTTAATGGTTTTTGGTCCATCACTGTGGCCAGGGGAGTGAAACCCTTAACTACTTTATGACAGATTTACTCAATTATTAGTTGAGTAGAATATTACTACCGTATATGACTATATATACTATAATGGTGTGCGAGATTCCGGCTGGTTGTCTAGGCTCTATGTGCTGAGGAATTTAATTCATGCGAGTGTAGTACCAGGGGTTCGATGAGATTTATGTCTCCTTGGTTATTCAATTGTATCATTAGTAGGGATGGGATATATAGAAATAAGTGACAGTTACAGAAGGGGAGGCCGAGGTGATGAGACGACTGGAGGACTCTCTGTTTCTTTGGATCATTAGATGGCGAGTGATGAATGCGTCACGTACTTGCGCATTTTTGTTGTGTGTGTAGGCCGTCGGCCCTTGACACACTATTATTATAGCGAGCGCGACCCTTTACTCGCAATCATTGGAGTGGTGTGGTTGCGAATCTGTAAATGTCTAGAGGGCGAAAGTCTAGAGAAGAGAGAGTTATGGGAGAGGTAAATTGTGATAGAGAGATTTGGCAGAGAGTGTGTTCAAAGGAGATGGGCTTGAAATTGAAGTGCAGTAGATAAGAGTAAGGTTTATGGTTTATGTGAATGAGTGATTAGAGAAATATTAACATGTTAATGTATAATTAATATATAATAATACTAAATATATATAACTCAATCTATATTTAGGATGTAATGATGAGCAGCTAGAAACCAAGTGTCTGAGTTATAAAATATTAATTTTAGACGGTTAATATGGTTGGACTGTGAATATGATACGTAAAATAATACACATAAAAGAATTTGCTGTGTTAAGTAGAGAAAAGTTTTTTTAATATCTAAGTAAAGCACGACAAATGTGCGTTAGTCCTTAGTTATGGTGATCGAGCTTATCAACATCATGATTTTATTATTTTTTCTTTACCAAAAATTAAAATTTATATTCTAATACTTCAATAAACAAAACTAACTTGAAATACTTTAGTTAATCATAGAAAGGGAAAAGAATATATTATCTAAGGTTATTGAAAGTGAAGAGTATATTTAAAATAATAAGTAAGATGAGAGAGAGAGAGAGAGAGAGAGAGAGAGAGAGAGAGAGAGAGAGAGAGAGAGAGAGAGAGAGAGAGAGAGAGAGAGAGAGAGAGAGAGAGAGAGAGAGAGTCTGAAAATATATCGGCAGAATGCCTGTGTGAGGTGTGTTTAAAGGACCTATTCTTGAAGAAGAGTATAACATTATAAAGCCTGGCAAGGACTGTATGAATATATGAAGGAAAAGATTTCACAAAGAGACGAACTTTTAGAACTATTGTTTGACATCTTTCAGTGAAGTAATGTAAATTTAATGAAAGGAAAAGAAAGTTATTAACGAAGAAATCTTAAGAAAGCGTGTTGAACTTAAAATACTTGATTTTCATGTCCTTATTTAATTCATCCTATATAAATTATTAGTAATAATATCAACCTTCAGATATTATTATTATTATTATTATTATTATTATTATTATTATTATTATTATTATTATTATTATTATTATTATTATTATTATTATTATTATTATTATTATTATTATTATTATTATTGTTATTGTTATTGTTATTGTTATTGTTATTGTTATTGTTAGTTATTGTTAGTTATTATTATTATTATTATTATTATTATTATTATTATTATTATTATTATTATTATTATTATTATTATTATTATTATTATTAATATTAATATTATTATTATTATTATTATTATTATTATTATTATTATTATTATTATTATTATTATTATTATTATTATTATTATTATTATTATTATTATTATTATTATTATTGTTATTATTTTTATTATTATTATTTTTATTATTATTATTATTATTATTATTATTATTATTATTATTATTATTATTATTATTATTATTATTATTATTATTTTAATTAAGCCTCTATATCTTCCAATTTTCTTTTTATTAATTTATAGCTTTTCATCGTGAATGTCTAAGCATCAAAAGCGGCTGTTGAGTGAAACCAAGGAATTGACAAGAGATAATGTGTAAATCATTTTCAGGAATGAGAAACCCCTCCTTCTCTTTACTTTGAAGGCTCATGATTGATCAATCAAACCTTTGATTGTTTTTCGGTGATTTATGCCAAAACCTTCTTCTTCTTCTTCTTCTTCTTCTTCTTCTTCTTCTTCTTCTTCTTCTTCTTCTTCTTCTTCTTCTTCTTCTTCTTTCACTTCTTCTTTCACTTCTTCTTTCACTTCTTCTTTCACTTCTTCTTTCACTTCTTCTTTCACTTCTTCTTTCACTTCTACTTTCACTTCTTCTTTTTCTTCTTCTTTTTCTTCTTCTTTTTCTTCTTCTCTTTCTTCTTCTTTTTCTTCTTCTCTTTCTTCTTCTTTTTTTTCTTCTTCTTCTTCTTCTTCTTCTTCTTCTTCTTCTTCTTCTTTTTCTTCTTCTTCTTCTTCTTCTTCTTCTTCTCTCTTCTTCTTCTTCTTCTTCTTCTTCGGAAAATACACAGAGAGACAATTGCTAAGAAACAGGTTTTTCGGGATGGTCCAAGTCCTCGCTCGATATGTGCGAAATGAAAGCGGTATCTTTTAATGCAAGAAGTATCCGGAACAAAATAAACGAATTTAAAGCTATTGTTTACATAGAAAATTACGATATAATTACAATTAATGAAACATGGTGCAACTTTAAAGATCGTGATTTTGTTTCGGAATTTCAAATTAATGGCTATAAATTATACTTCAAGGATAGAAACAATAATAAGGAAGGGGGTGGCGTTATGATTTACATTAAAAATATATATCTAACTACTCAGCTGGAACTAGCTGATGTTAATGAAATTGATATACTTGGTGTTAAAATAGAAACATCGAATATAAAATTGAACTTAATAAATGTCTATCGTCCACCGTCCTCACAATCAGTAATAGATGTAGCTTTGTATAAAGAATTGAGCAGAGTCTCAGAAGGATTCACAATAATTGTAGGAGACTTTAACTGCCCAAATATCGACTATAATTTACTTGATGCAGATCTGGAAGGAAAGCGATTACTAAAATTCTTAGGAGACAATTTCCTTTTTCAAATAATTGATTGCCCTACGAGGGGAAACAATATTTTAGACCTATTAATAGTGAGTCACTTGAACTTGGTAAGAAGTTTTGAGGTTATCGAACCCATTGGTAAAAGTGATCATAACATGATTAAATTTACCATTAATATTGAAAACAAAATACACAACAATTACTTGAAATTTCCAGATTTTAAGAACGCCAATTTTAATGGCTTAAAGGACAGTTTATCTGTCTATGATTGGAATGAGACATTAACAGGAAATGCAAATGTAATGTGGGATACGTTTCTACAAATATTTAAAGACAAAGAAAAAGATTTTGTTCCGTATAAAATGAAGCTAACTTTACCAAATTCAAAGCCAAGATGGTGGAATAATGAAATTAGAGATTCTTTAAGTAATAGAAATAGAGCTTATAAACTATGGAAGTCGTCTCCTTCAGTGGAAAATAATAATAGTTACATAGCTTGTCGTCGAAGCTGCAAACGATTAATTAGATATTATAAACGAAACTATGAAATTAATATTGCTCGTGAATGTAAAATTAATCCTAAAAAGTTTTACAAATATGTTAATAACAAAAGTTCCATTAAGGAATCAATTGGTCCTTTACTGGACATTAATGGTAATTTAAAATCAAACAGTGCTGATATGGCAAACATTTTAAATAATTTTTTCTCGACAGTTTTTACGAAAGAGAATCTAGATAGCCTGCCTAGCATGAAAGACATAAGGAATTTTCATGCAGACAACATTTTAGATACATTTGAAATTCTAGAAGAGGAAGTTGCTTTCCAGATTGATAAATTATTAATAAATAAATCGCCTGGACCAGATGGATACTATCCAATGCATCTCAAAAATTTGAAAGACATATTAGTGAAACCTTTGACAATGCTTTTCAATAAGTCTTTAAAAGAAGGAATAGTTCCTCATGATTTCAAAATTGCTAATATAACTCCCATTTTCAAAAAAGGAGATCGTAAGGTTCCGAATAACTACAGACCAATTAGCTTGACTTCTATAGTTGGTAAAATTTTTGAAGCAATACTAACTAATAGGTTAGTTGCACATCTTGAAGATCATGGATTGCTCAAGAATTCCCAACACGGGTTTAGAAGAAATAGATCATGCTTAACTAATTTACTAGAATTTTTTAATGTGGTTATTAACGATGTAGATAATTATAAATCCTTCGATGTCATTTACTTAGACTTTCAAAAAGCATTTGATACCGTCCCTCATCAAAGATTATTGGAAAAGCTTAGAGCTCATGGTATTCGAGGAAAACTTTTAAATTGGATTAAAAATTGGCTTTCGGATCGTCAACAACGAGTCGTTATCAATGGTGAATGCTCTGATTGGACGAATGTTACTAGTGGTGTACCCCAAGGATCTGTCCTGGGTCCAATACTGTTCATTATATATGTAAATGACATAGATGATAATATTTTAGGCAATATTTCGAAATTTGCAGATGATACGAAACTTGGAAATCGCATAATATGTGAGAAAGATTATCAATTACTCCAAAGCGACTTGAACAAGATTGTAAATTGGTCAAAAACATGGCAAATGAAATTTAATACCGATAAATGTAAGGTTATACATTTTGGGAGTAGGAACAATGAATATGATTACAAAATAGATGACACAGTTATCAAAGTTGTCAGTGAGGAAAAGGATCTCGGAGTATTAATTAATATGGATTTAAAAGAATGTGCTGAAGCTGTTAAAAAAGCAAATAAAGCTCTAGGATTTATTGCCAGAAACTTCGAATATAAATCTAAAAATATAATACTTCCTCTCTATAAAACATTAGTTAGACCTCATCTGGAATACGCAGTGCAGTTTTGGAGCCCATACCTCAAAAAAGACATAGAAAAAATTGAAAGAATTCAAAGAAGAGCAACTAAATTAATCCCTGAATTGAGAGGTAAATCATACGAGCAACGACTACGCGAATTAGATATCCATTCTTTAGAGACAAGAAGATTGAGAGGAAAATTAATAGAAGTTTTCAAAATACTAAATAAATTTGACAATGTCGATTACAGGCAATTCTTTAGATATGATTTTAATGATGTAACACGAAGTAATGGGCATAAACTTTGTCATAAACGATTTCAAACAAATATAGCAAAGAATTTCTTCACTTACGATGTAATTGAGAAGTGGAATAGTCTCTCTTATGAAATAGTGAACAGCGGCAACATCGATTTATTCAAGAAAAAGTTAGATAAACACTTTAAGGAAATTGGTCTGTGAACTTCAACTCATACCGAATCTTACTTTATTAAAACGATAGAATTAGATAAGGTGAAATCAAACGAACTATTGAGATCATTTGATAAATGTTAAAAGTACATCTTAAAAGAATTTGGGCGCCGAACTTATATTGAACAGTAGGTGGCCACATTAATCACACTATCATCTTAATTTGTAATAACAGCTTTGATGTTCACCGCTTAGAGGGTTATTTCTAACGTTCTAAGCCGGTGACATCATCGATCATATTATCATAATATTTTGTATTAACAATTTTGTATTAACGTTCTAAGCTGGTGACCTCAGCGATCACACTATCGTCTTAATTTGTAATAACAGTTTTGATGTCCACCACTTAGAGGGTTATTTCTAACATTCTAAGCCGGTGACATCATCGATCACACTACAATAATATTTTGTAATAACAGTTTTGGGGTTCACCGTTTGGAGGGTTAATTATAACGTTCTAAGCCGGTGACCTCATCTTCCCCAGACTAGCCCTTGAGTGATCAAAGCTCCTGCTAGTCGGTGTTCTGCAGTTCTGTAGTTCTGTAGTTCTTCTTCTTCTTCTTCTTCTTCTTCTTCTTCTTCTTCTTCTTCTTTTTCCATCTATTTCTTCATTCTTCTCTTCAAAAGCATGGACTCTGTCTGTCTATCTGTTTGTCTTTCTGACCATTTTTATCCTCGAAATCCATGACCAAATTTACGGTCTGAAAAGACTCAAAGGATATTGACAAATTAGAGACTTGAAAGAGAGTAAACAAAATTA
>JABUQX010071596.1:0-5000 GCA_015478945.1 Trachelipus rathkii | reverse complement strand
AAGCAATTTCTGCCTACATGGTGGAATTTCTTTGGTATGGATTTCTTTCATCATTTTAAATTTGGATTATGGGCAGATTCATTTTTGAATTCCACTACGAACTTGATTCCTTTTCGAATTCAAAATGGTTCTGTCCTTTTATGTAGGAAGAAATTTTTCAAATAAAGAACCTAAACTTCAAGCAACTTCGTCTCTACATATGTCAAGCAATGTTTCTCTCGTAACTACAACTTTGAAAACTACGTGCGCATTGGTCAAATCATGGATACGTTAGAAACGTCTTATACTGGACCTTTCCTTGGATTTAATGGTTCGATCAATGTGGCCTATTTAACTTGTGAATAATTCAATTGTTTCATATCAATAATTATTATGTATTAACATTTTTGTACTTTTATGCATTTAAATGTTTGTATGTTTGTTTATATCTAACTGATATAACCAAATATGCTTGTGTTTAAATGCATCTTTTATTTTCTGTATGTATACATTATTTAGATTTATATGTATCCAAATAATTTGTATATATGTTTAGATCTTCGGATGTAACCAGTTATGCTCGTATTTGAATATTCTTCAAATTTCATGTATACTATTTTTGCCTTCATATGTTTGTATGTTTACTTATGTCTTCGGACATAATTAAATATGCTTGCATTTGAAAGTACTTTAATTTTATGTATTTTAGTTATTATTTTTTGTATAATTATTATAACATACTTTCTCACTCCGTGTTTAGCGCAGGGTAATGTAGCACTCCATTATAACTTTGTAAAATAATTTAATGATGTCTGCACTTTATGCTAAGATCAAGCGATAAAATTTTGTTATTAACAAAGTGAAATAATTATATAAAAACCGTCATTTTGAGATACTCTCAGTCAGATAGTCAGTCAGATCAAATTATTAAGAATCAAAAGAAAATCTCACTCAAGATACTCTCTTCAGAAATCCTCCCGGCAAGAGCGATAAACTTCAAGGAAAAGGCTGCGACTTGAATTTCGATCACAAATTTTCGCCGCTAAACGAAGAGTCTGAGGCAAGTTCGAAAAACGCACTGGAAAAGGCTGCGACTTGCAATTCACCTACAAAGAGTATCTCAACAGAAGGGACTTTTGTTACTTTTATATTTTCATTGCGTATTTTACTTATGTTGAATAAAAACATCATTTCAAATATGGATTTCTAAATTACCATCCTCTTATATAGGGTGCTTGTTCTAAAAGTAATGTTCAACTATAAGTTCCCAATTTATATATAGCATATATATATATATATATACATATATAAAAATATATATATATATATATATACATATATATATATATATATATAGTAATATATATATAAAAATAAACATATATATATATATATATATATATATATATATATATATATATATATATATATATATATATATATATATATATATATATATATATATATATATATATATATATATATAGTGTGTGTGTGTGTGTGTGTGTGTTTAAATATATTTATGGTGAAATATCCAACTTTCTTAGAGCTAGGTGAAATTTGATCTCAACAAGTTAAATAGCAGTTTTGAATAATAATAATAATAATAATAATATAATAATAATAATAATAATAATAATAATAATAATAATAATAATAATAATAATAATAATAATAATAATAATAATAATAATAATAATAATAATAATAATAATAATAATAATAATAATAATAATAATAAAATTATGCCAAATTTTAAGTGACCACCACTCTTGAAAATTATTGCCAAAGGCCCAACTAATATTCCTAAAGTGGAACCACATCAGTACAAAGAAGGAAACAAATTATTAAATGTTTTAGCTACAAAGTACTGACATGAAGAGTCTTTCATTTGAACTGTTGCTTATATTCCTCTTCTAAAGACATTACCAAACTTTAGTGTATTTAGGCTATATTCTATCCTGTGATTGATTTTAAAATTTTCAAAAAATTAGTTTAGGAAATTTTATGTAGGACTTGTTTTATTAGTTACAAACAAAGCAAGTTAAGAGGTTGCTACTTGTCAGTATATAAAAGTTATAAGTCTTATCATCACATTCTATATTTTTATCCTGCAGAGATTTGAACAAATATATTCTTAGGAATTAAATGTTGAACACATTTATTTTGTTATCCCTTTAGAATTAAATATAAAATTCCTTAAATGACAAAATGGGAACCACAACATATAGCATTAGAGAATATTGATTTGTTTATGGTAGCTAAAAATTTTTTATTTAATTTTTTCTTCTTAACTGTACATCCGAAAATATGCATGTATTTTAGAAACATTGATATTTCACTTAAAAAGTTTTTATTATATTTGTATTTCCATCAGTCGTTGAATACTACTTTTGTTTTAAATTTTTGCTTTTTTGTTTTTACCATTTGGTAAATTTGTCTTGAAGCAAGTAGTTATCTTACTATATTTAATAAAAATAATGTAAAATTTAGCAATGATGTATGAATATTGTCATAAATTGTAATAATAAACAATATAATCACCAACTAGAATGTCATAAACTAATGTTCAAAAGTGGATAAATAATTCAAATTGCAAAGTAATAAATATAAAGGGCTCTGCCCGTGAGGGTGGTCATTACATCATATGGTAGTAAGTATATATATATGTATATTACACATACATATATGAGGAAAGGCATATATACATATATGCATGTTACATATACTCTCTGCCCTGGCCCACCTCACTGGAGCGCTACACTGCTTCCAGGAAAGCCGGGCCAACAGCTCGGGCGGTCCACAGGTCATGCAGCAAACAGAGAAGTTAGCCTGGGGCGTCGAGTTGAGCACCCCAAAGAAGGAGGTGCCTGCCAGCCCGGGAATTGTGGCATCTGGCAGGTGTGTATAAAAATTACTGTCTAGCTGGACTCATTTATATTGTAAAAGTTTCTGGGTAGGACTCGATCTGCTCCAAGCAGTCAATTTACCTCTTCTGGAAGAGTGTTTCTTCATAGGGGAAATTTTACAGGAGTGGGAGCTTAGGCAATTGTTATTGGGGCGGTTTTGTAGGTACGTGTTAGTTGTGTATGGATATGAGTGAGCCATGACTTATTGGGAGGAGGAGGGGGAATAATGTTGTAGATGTCATTATAGAATTTGGCTGGTGAGGAGGGTGGGGATTTTAGTCTGTGTCGGGAGGGGTTGGAGAATATTTGGTGACATGGGTGGGTTGGATTTAGGGTTTTCTGGTAGAATTGGGTCCCCACCATCTCCAGGTGGGTGGAGATAGGAAGGATGTAAGTCTCGTCATGTAAATGTTGGATGGGGGTAGTTTTAGTGCATCCAGTGATAATTCTAAGGGCGGTGTTTTGTGTGATTTGTAATTTTTTTGAGTTAGATTTTGACAGTGCAGGGAACCATGCGGGGGAAGCATAGTTTATATTTGTTCTGAGGAGTTGTTTATAAGTGGTGGTAAGGGTGTGTTTCCTGTCACTGAAGTTGTGTTGGGAAAGGGTTCGGAGGGTGTTTAGTTTCCGTTGAGTTGATGAGGTGATTTGGTCGATGTGGGGGGAGAACGTCATGTGTGTGTCATAGGTAAGTCCTAATATTTTTGGGGTTTTGTTTAGGGGGAGGGGATTGTTGTTCAGGAAAACTATTGGATGGAGTGAAGATTGGTGGCGGTTGGTGGTTAGGAGGGTGATGGAAGACTTGAGGGGGGAAGCGGACATTCTATTGGAGAGTAGCCAAGTTTCTAATTGTTGTAGGTATTCTTGGGTGTGATGAGTGGCTATATTTACGTCTGGATGTTGAGAAATGAGGCTGATATCATCTGCGTATGTGATAAGTTTGGTGGATTGGTGGGTAGGGATGGGCAGGTCTGCTGTGAAAAGATTGAAGAGGAATGGAGAGAGAATGGCGCCCTGTGGGACGCCGTTTTGTAATTTAATGGAGTGGGAGAGATTGTTTTTGTGGAGAACTTTGGCAAAACGGTTAGTGAGAAAATTAGAAAGCCATTTTTTGTCGTTATTTTCTAGGGGGGATTGAAGGATTTTTTGTATAAGAATGTATGTGGGGACAGTGTCAAAGGCTTTGTTGATGTCGATTGCTGTGAGAATGGATCTATGGGATGGGGATTGGTTGAAGCCATTGATGATGTGTTGGGTGAGGGAGGTAAGGGCTGTAGTTGTGGAGTGGTTGCTTTTAAAGCCATGTTGGAAATCTGGGAGGGTGATGAGAGGGGAGATTTTGTTTAATATTAATTTCTCCAGCAGTTTACTGATGGAGGAGAGGAGAGAGATTGGGCGGTAAGAGGAGGGGGAGTTAGGGTCTTTTTTAGGCTTGAGTTTTGGGAGTATGAATGCTTGTTTCCAGATTGGGGGTATATAGTTAAGCTGCCAGGATTTGTTGAAGATTTCTGTGATAAGGAGGAGTGCTTTTTCTCCAATTTGTTTTAAGTGTAGGTTGGATATTGAGTCTGGACCTGTCGCTGTTGAATTTTTGAGGGTTTTAATGGCTTCTATTGTCATGTTGGTTGTGAATGGGGGTATGAGGGTGTGGTCTAATTGGAGTTTTCTGAGTTGTTTTTTTATTCTGTTATTGGGGTGGGTTGGTTTGCGAGAAATATTAGCATAATGTTTTGCTAGTCGGTCTGATTGTCGTTTTGGAAGGGAGGGATTAGTGGGAGGGAGGGGGTTGTTTCGAGAGTTATTTAGTTTTTTGATGACTTGCCAGGTTTTCTTATTATCGATGCGTGAGATGTTGGATTGTAAGTATTCTGAAAACTTATTGGTGGTGTTGGTGGTTATGAGGTTGGTGATTTGGGTATTGAGGTTTGATATTTGGTTGGTGATGAGCAGGGTATATGGTCTAAGTTTTCGAAGGGAGTTTTTTTGTTTAATGAGATGGCTGATTTCAGGTGAGAGAGTTTAGTTATAGGATTTTCTGTCGCCATTGTTATAAAAGTAGGTTAGCTGATTTAGTGATTAAGTTATTTAAATTGAATAATGAAGTGTGTAGGG
>JABUQX010071595.1:0-35911 GCA_015478945.1 Trachelipus rathkii | reverse complement strand
TTCTTCCATTCCATTCCATTCCATTCCATTCCATTCCATTCCATTCCATTCCATTCCATTCCCTTCTTCCATTTCTCATTCTTCCATTATCCACTCCTTTCATATCCCTCTCTCTCTCTCTCTCTCTCTCTCTCTCTCTCTCTCTCTCTCTCTCTCTCTCCTCCTCTCTCTCCTCTCCTCCTCCTCCTCTCCTCCTTCATGGAGAAGTGCAGTGGGAACAAGTTACTTTCCACTCCACACATCCCACACAAATCCAACACAGACACACAGACACACATGACCACAGACATATATATATATATATATATATATATATATATATATATATATATATATATATATATATATATATATATATATATATATATATATATATATATATATATATATATATATATATATATGCTTGTATATATAAATATATATATATATATATGTATATATATATATATATATATATATATATATATATATATATAATAATATATATATATATGCTTTATAATATATATATCTTTCTTTATATATATATATATATCATCATCATCATCATCATCACCTACCTTCTTTCCCAATTGACTGGGGGTAAGGTGTGTCACATGCACCAGAAACAGAAAAGTAGTAGAAGAATATAGACTCAAGTCGAAAAGAAAGCCAATATACCATGTTTATATTTTGGTGAGAACTCGTCGCAGTCAGAAAATCCACCCTAGGGCTTCATGGGACTGCGACGGACCCTTAAAATGACATCTCGTCAATATAGGGTTCATCCCTTGGCTAAGGTGGGCCACAACCAAACCCCCTCACAAATCCCCTCCATCCACTCCTATTATGCACCTTTCTTCTCGCCTCTGCCAAACTCACATTCCTCTCCTCCAGGCATTCCTTTCCTGACTCAATTCACTTTTATTCGGTCTCCCAGCCGGTCGATTCCCATCACACTCACCACTATACATCCGCTTAACCAACCGACTATCATTCATCATTTCGACATGAGCAAGCCATCTCAATATACTTTCATTTATTCTCTCATTTACTCCTTTTTTCGCACCACACAACTCCTAAATGCGTTAATTCTTCATTTTATCAACTCTTCTTACACCTAACACGCCCCTAAGTTTGTCCATCTGAGCACATGTGTACTTTAGATCCATACCCTATTCCCGACCAGGTTCCACCACGCTCCTTCCTGTCCCTGCTGCTCCACCACCATCCATCCATCCATTTCCTTCTCTTCCTTCCATATTCCATCTCCCTCCATTTATCCATGTCCATCCACCTTCCTCGTCATTCTCATTCCATTTTCCATTTCATGAATAGAACTATATTCCAGGATATCCACCACACACACACATATATATATATATATATATATATATATATATATATATATATATATATATATATATATATATACTCTCTCTATATATATACTATATACTATATATATATATATATATATATATATATATATATATATATATATTTATATATATATATATATATATATATATGTATATATATATATATATACTATATATATATATATATATATATATATATATATATATATATATATATATATATATATATATATATAAATATATATATATTTAATGGAACAGGTATGAGACAAGTTCAGAAGAGAGGTGTACGTTTTTAGCATGAGCGATTGTACAAGGGGAACAGAAAGAGAACCTATGAAACAAAAATCCTTAAATTCCACGCTTCAAAGTGAACTGTGTGAAAGAAACTACCCCAGAAGTGTGACGCGTGTTCCATACAAGGACGAATCACCCCCTCCTCCTCCTCCTATCTAGAGAAAGTAACTACGGAAAGTGTAAAGAAGTTGTGAAGGTACCTCGGAACAACCAGAGAGATGAAGAGGAAAGGAAACCTCAAGAATATTGAACACAAAAAGGATGGTTTGAGTTGTGTGTTTATGAAAAATATATTATAGTTGTGTAGATGATTATGACGAGTAGATAAATAGAGGAGCTGAATTTTTTGGGCATTGAAAACAACCATGTTTTCTCTACTCCAATTAGAAATATGAGAATGACAGAGGTCAGTTAATCTAAGCCCTGCCCCCCAGCCCCCCAGCCCCCACTAGCATCAGTTGTTGTCCGTTTGGCTGGAAAGCCATTCAAAAGGAAAGAAGCAATGAAGGGCTGAGCCGTAGGGATAATAAAGGATATGAAAACAAATGACAGATAGAATATTATTAATAGGAAGTAGAAAGAAAGTTGGGGGTATTATAAACCCCATGAGAGATGACAATATTGAAAATTGTAAAAGGATAAAGGGGGTAGCCTTCTACTACAGCTGCTACGAGAAGACCGGAAAGGAAAACAAAAAGAAGATTACTGAGAGAAAGACAGATATCGAAAAACGGAAGTTTATGTGCAAATTAATTTTTAAATATATTTCGTTAAATTGATAAAATAAAATTGAAAATTATATAAAAGCCAAAATCTACAAAATAAATTTTAGCAGTCACGAGATGATACTTGTACCGTGGCTCAATCGATGGAGCGACAGAGTCGCATGGCAAGGGCCCAGGTTTGAACACTAGTCCGGATGCTAGGTAGAAACTACCTAGAGAAGTTCCTCTCCTGGAATAAGGCTATGCCCGTGAGTGCGACGACTTTTAAAAAAGTAAAGTAGTCGTAATATCGCGTACAAAGTAAGGTATTCAATTTTTTTTTTTTTAATAAAATTGTTGTCATTGGAATATTTGTTTCAAGAATATTAATAAAAATGAGAAAATTCCTATCATTCTATTTAAAGTAACACTGAAGTTTCAATACCAAAAAAAAAAAATGGATAAGTTTCATAGAATAGATAAATCTTGATAAAATAATAATAATAATAAATCATTTTAAATTGTTAATATAGAATATAATCGTTAATTATATGAATTATTCTCTATTTTCAAGAAAAAAAGAAGAGAATAGCTACAACTCTCAATTTTAAATTACATTTCATCGGTAAAATAATTTTGTTAAAATTGTACCATTTACTACCATTATTAAGATAACATATCACGAATATAATAAAATTAACAAAATGTATATATATAAAAAATAAAAATGATAAAAAAGTAGCACTTAATATTTCGATTTGTAAATTAAATTAAGATATATTAACATATATATATATATATATATATATATCCATCCTCTCCCCCCGTCCACTCTTTCACTCTCACTCCATCCGCTCACTCCTTTCTTTCTTTCACTCCGCTCACTCACTCATCCACTCCTCTTTCTTTCTCTTTAAGCTCTCTTTCACTCTCTCTTTCTCTTTCTTTCACTCTTTCATGTATGTCATCCTAACTTTCTTTCAGTGCAGTAAGGTTATATAGAGTGAGTATATTATATACAGAGTAGACAGCCTATTGCTGGCAGTCCAACAACATAGAAAAAAGTTTCACTCAAATGACAGAAGTGGAGAAAAAGATAAATTAGAAAAAGATAAATTAAATGATGATTCAAAAATCTTCCTCTTAAAAAGATATGTCAAAAATTTCGAAAAGAAAAGAATATAGAGTTAGTTAGAAGGATGAGGGAATACTAAATTTATATATATATATATATATATATATATATATATATATATATATATATATATATATATATATATATATATATATATATATATATATATATATATATATATATATATATATATATATATATATATATATATATATATATATATATGTGTGTGTGTGTAGGTGTGTGTGTGTGTGTGTGTGTGTTTTATCATGTTAATGGTGTAGGTGTGCGACTTATAAACTGTAGGCAACTTATAAACTATCTGCTAACAATTCAAATTGCACATAATTGTTAGATATTATATAACGAAAAAGGTCTAAATGTTATAAAGAATTTTCATGATTTAAACAAATTTCTTCGTCAAGTTTGAGGTCGTGGTGCAATTATTTCATTAACAGAGGGATCAAACCTGAATTAAAAAGATGTAAAAAAAATCAATTTACCAATTTCCCACGTCACGTGATTAATAAAACTCTACTGCACGCCATCTTGGATTTTTTTTTTTTTTGAGAAATTTATGAGCGCTTTTCAAGCACGCAAATCGGATTTTTTTTTAGTCTCTTTTATTGAATTAAATCATGCATTTTTCTGTAAACAAACGAAAGTGATCTTAAGAGATATAAGTTTCTTTGGCTTGTTGGCAAGAGTATTTTTTTGTTATTTTGAAGAAGATATTGACAGGCTGACAGACAAAAGTTTTGTCTTAGCTATCTTATAGATTTTGCATACCCTACTGATAACCAAATAACTTAATAGTATGATACGTTAACTTTGCCTTCAATCAAAATTTTTTTGAAATAGAAGAAATTACAAATTTTATTTATTTATTATAAACTTATCCAATTCGTATTAGGTTTGGTAATTTTGTCGAAAAAGAAGCAATAAGTAAACAAACGTTTTGCTTATCTATTATAAACTGATCCAATTCACATTTGTTTGCTAATTTATTATTTCATTTTTTATTATTTTGGTTTAGTTGATGATTGTCTGGCTTTAAAGTTAATTAAACAAAAAGTTATTAAAATTGTATATAATGTAGAAATCAAATGAAGTTTGTACATTTCAGCAATGAGCTAGCGTAATGTAATGAATCTGTATTGGTCAAATAAGAATTACATAGACATCTTGAGGTGACTATAATGCAAAGTTAACAAAGTCAAATTGACCCAAAATAGTTAGATTTTACTAGTAAGACTGGATTTCTCATTTAACAATTTACATTAAGTTAAAAGGTTATTAAAAATGATCTAGCCTGTAATGTAATGAATCAGTATTGGTCAAATAAAAATTATATATTCTTTAAATAAATAATATATAATATTATATAAAATAGATTTTTAAAGATAGTTGTAAAGATAATGGAACGAATACACATACATTGATATAAATATATATAATGTATCCTCATGCATATGCGGAAAATATAGCATATATACTATATAAATATACTATATATATAACAATATAATATACTACGATTATATAACATATATATATCATATATACCTAATATATATATATAATACATATATAATACATAAATAACATATTATTATATAGATAATATATAAACACCTTTTTATCTGATATAATACACTCTGTATTCTTTTGTAAAGCAAATGTCATTCCTCTCTATTACATGAACCCAGAGAAATAAACTTCTTTTTTTGTCACTCAACAGTTCCAAAAAACATCTATCCACACTCCCGATCATTGAACTAAAGGACGGGGCGCCACCAAAAAATAAGTACCGCGGGGCGCAACTGCCTATGATTACGCCACTGCTATATATACTATATATATAATAAATAACTAATATCATAATATGAAAGATATACAATTTCTATAAAATGCAAGGAAAAAATCATTGCACGTGCATATACATGTGCTTTAATAAATATATACTAAAATATATAACATACATAATATATCGTTAAAACCATTAACTGCTATTTTAGCTGCACACAAATCATATCTTCTTTTCCAACTCGAACACAAAACATGCGTTAACAATTTCTGCCAAAGCTTTAAATTATTCACCACAAAATATGGATGGCAAAACACAAAATATTCAGATTACAGGAAAAAATACAGACAGATTGTATTTAGAAGTTTGTAAAGATATCTGCACATATAGAATACTACAGAAAATAAAATTCAACATTTTAACCTGTCACGGCTTTAAGTTTAATAAGTGCTTATAAATTCTAATACTGCTTTAATATATTTAAATGACCACAAATTTCTAAGCGCTTTAAAGATAGAAAAAAAGATTGTGTCAGTTGACAAGACAACCTGAGATTCAAATTTAATTTATTTTCAAATTCATTTTATTTAATTTTTATATATCTTCATCATCGTAACATACTTACATTATTTTCATATTCATCACAAAATGTTGCATAATATATATATATATATATATACTATAAATATATACTATAATATATTTACTCTAAATCATATCAACAAAACTATATCCATATATGGTATAACTCGATATAGTATATCAATTAATCTAATATTATATATTACTATAATACATAATATATATCTATTATATATAATACTATATTATAACCACAAATTTTTTTAATGCTAACAGTAATGATAACTATGGACCCGCGCAGCTCCTACAGATAAAACAAACTATAAATTGAAATCAGCCCGAGAAAATTCCTAAGAACGGGATTTTATTTTTTTTTTTTTTTTTTTTTTTTTTTTTTATTTCTATTGCTGTTATTAAAAAATCATCTTTTAAAAAATTATTCCCCCCATTTAGGGCGACTTATCGACCGACTAAGGGACAGAGGACGGGACCAGCATTTCAATACCCCCATGAGGGGCATGTCGGCAGGAACCCCGCAAGACACCCAAAGACCAAAGAGCGGCGGGGGTTCCGGAGACCATTCCCTGAGAGCGGAATTAGTCCCCCCCTCGTCCACCGAGCTGAGGCCGATAACACCCCGACCCCCGGCCATCTTTGCTGTTTAACCCTATGGTATTCCTTTAGTTAAAAAAAAAAAAAGAATAATCTTACTTCCAAAAACCAACTTTGTTAATTACTTAAGCTAAGGTCAATACCATAGGTAAACCGCAAAAGGCAGAAGTCGGGGTCATCTCGACCCTCGCCCTGCGACACGGGACTAACTCCCACCCCTCCGGAAGGTTCTCCGGAACCCCGGCCTTTGTCCTCTTGGGTTTCGCGAGGGAGTTCCTTCCGTCCCATCCCCATCCGTGAAGATGAAGGCCCCCCCCCTGTCCCCCGCGGCCTTCATCAGCACCAATATGACGTCGGAAAATAATTTTCAAAATCAATTTTCATCAGAATAAGAAAAAAAAAAAAAAAAAAAAAAAAAAAAAAAAAAAATACAAAAAAAAGAAGTAACAATAATACTCCACCCCGGAAAATTTCCGCTGATTCCATATTATATAATTTGTCTTACTGTAGATGTTGCCGTTCTCTAGTTACATACTGTGAGCAATAAAAAAAATCTGAATACTATACTAACTAATTTAATATAATTATATATAATATAGATATATAATAATATAATACTATATATAATGTACTTATTATATAATAAATTTATATAATATACTATATAAATATATATATATAATAACCATAAATATTTATAATAATATATATATATATATTATTCATTATATTATATATATCAGATAATATCTATTATACTATACTATGATGCGTGTCAGGGCTTCGAGCAGGCGGGGGCACTGCCCTCCATCCCTATAAAGGTTTACTCTTATAGAGTTCTACCTGCAAATTGTATTTCTTATCCAACGTTTCTCGTTCCCGGTGGCGTTAATACGTTTTACAAATTGATTTATAATATATACATACTTATAATATATATATATAATCTATATATATATATATATAATACTATATATAATATATATATATACTATATATATATATATATTAATATACTATCCTATATAATATATATATATACGAAATTATATGGCGAAGGACTATTTGCACATCGTTAATTTCTCATATTCTCTTGCCGATTATAGTCCTTCTCACTCATTATATGCTACTTTAATTTGAGATAAAAAACTTGTTGTTATTCCTACATGTTTTTTTTAAGTTTGATATATAAATAAATCTAAAATTTTGTTCATTCAAGATCTGTATTCTTTATTTAAGTGTTAAGTTCAGAAGTCAGCATTGAATTATCACTCCGTGACGCCACTCAAATTCAGCACTACCTCAGTAGTAAAATGTATATCAGTTTACATTACATCCGATTTATGCAGAATAGGTACTTAATTAGTACGTACGTTTAACTGGTTAAATATAAAATAAAATGTTATAAATTTTTACTTATTAAAAGTAGAAATTTCTGATAACACCTCATCTCTACTGTCCATACGAGATTAGCTTCAGATAACGAATATGGTTTATTTAAGAAAGGCTAAACGATTGATCTTTCAACATTTTCTATACTTTTTAATGTTCTCTGTTATCTTTCTCTGAATACTAGTGAATATTATTAGCCTAATGGGGCATTGACATTGCTTGGAATCTACCATATACTAAATATAACTATTAATAATATATATACTATAATAAAACATAATAACAAACACATACTAAAACGTATAGTAGTATATAGCATATATAATAATACTACACTACACTATATATATATAGTACATAAATAATACATTACTACTTATATATATATACTACTATAATATATAATAATAAGTAAATAAATCATCATACTATATACTATAATAATATACTCTATTACTAAGAACTAATTACCATACATATAAAAATATATCTAAATAATATATACTAATATATAAATATATACTATATTATATAATATATATATACTAACTATACAACATATACTAATAATCAATATAATAATAAATACAGTATATCAAGGAAATCTTTTTGGTAAAATATTAAACAATTTCTATTGCAAATAATAAGACTATATATACTATATATATATATATATATATACTATAACTACTATATATAATTTATCTACTATATAAATATATACTTATAATTACAATACTAAATATAATGGTTGCAGTAAATTTGAAAAGAAGAACTCATAAGACTAAAAAATATTATAAAATAGTACGAGTGTAAAACGCACAGAAACAATAAAACCAATAATCACACTAAGCGATCCTACACATAAGAGCCCAATCCCTCTCTCAACATTTCGCAACCTCTGTCGACAAACTGCCAAGCTAGCCAGAACCCAACACCAAGAGCACGACCCACAGCCACCTCGACATCAAGATAAACAACCTGGTCACCGCCAAGCATTTCGCAGCCTATCCGAGGCGTCCTTCAGCAGATGACCCAGCTCCACGAAAATGACATTCAAGTCAGATACGTTTGGACAATATCCATCTATGATTCGATTCGAAAAATTGAAAACCAGTACTGAAAGAGTTTGGATTCCACTATAACTATTTTGAGAAGATGTCTACCTCACTAATAAAGACCGACAAATTCGAATTCATGCAATCATTGAGACATTCACCTTGTTTCAATACACTAGGCGCCTAAAAGGAGCATTTTGCAAAGTTTTGCCTAATTTACATTCTCCACCAAAAATTGAGTAATACGTTGACATTTCATCTACATTCATTCTCGACTGAAGTCAAAAAAAAAAAACAGTAACTAAGAAAGAGGCTTGTATTTGATACATTCTACTATTCTCTATATGTGAAATGTACCCACTTAAGAGGAAATTCATTATGAAATATGTTGGAGAAACATAATTCACTTGAGCTACCATACTCAGGCGCCTAAAGGAGCTAATTCTTACAAAGTTCTGTAATTTTATTGCCACCCAAAATAAAAATTCGCTTCAGAGGCGGATCCTACCTCCATTAACAATACCAGACCTTTCACTAAAATATAAAATCGTCTTCATCTCGCTTTGAAAGGGAACAATTACAAACACAGACATGATAAAAACTACGCTGTTGAAGCCTGGACACAATTGCATTCCCTACATGTAAAACCTCCGCAGACTATACTAAAATTAACACCAGAATACTTCTTAAGTAAACTGAAATCCATAGATCTATAAATAAAAAAAAATATTATCCCTCCAAATAATGTATCTCCTTGTACATTTTCTGTACGCGCGACTTTCCGCCTTCGAGAGAGAAGCAATTACATGATAAAAGGGAAGTGATTGCTCAAGATTTAGTACGCGCCTACGAATTAGAGCCGGAGATCAGTCATGAAAAGTTCACCATTACCTGAAAAGCCGGTAAGAAACGACAAAATGAAACATCACCTAATCATTACACTATTCAATGAGATCATCTTTCTATGTGTACTCTACTAATCAAGGTAAGCATCGTTAAATAAAGGTAAAAGAAAGGCCCGATGCAACGTCATACAGCTTACTCAGCAGACGAACAGTATATTTCTGGACATAGGAACAATTTCCATAGTGTTGCGCTATTCAGCACCAAAGAGTCCCCGATCGACATCAAAGAGGAATCTATCTGCTGGTAAACTGAAAGCGTTAGACGCAAAAAAACTACTGCGAAAAGCCATTGACGAATTTATCACGCACCGAAGAACTGGATCCACCATACAAGGCATTGGCTTGGGTTACGATTAAGCTGCTTCTAACGAATGTCCTGGCAAAGAGAGAGATCTCAAGCTATGATTGAGGAAAAAGATTAAAAAGCATTGTATCTTTACATTGCTCTTCAAACACACAACAAAATCTAGATCAGAAAATGAAATCAGATCTGAACACCAATACCAGAAATCCTGCAAACACTGATGGGAAACCTATAACAGACAATATTACTTCGCAAGTCGTCTTCGGAAAACGAAAAGCTCTATACATGCCCATAACCATCACAAGCCCCTCATGCCGAAGAACCAGATGGATACACAACAACACACAAGTGCTAAGAGTGACTTAATACACGCCAAACTATTTCTACGAATGCTTACAAAAGCATAGAAAATCCCTTTCCAATTGCAACGAAATAACCGCCCACAAGAAAAAAAGCCGCTATTTCAGTTCATTCAGCCCAGTAAGTCGCTACATTCACAATTCCATAGCTACTACTAATATATAGATCAGCGAAACTCTGCCGATTGATTAGACCTCAAGTCTCGTAAACGCCCCCCAATTCCAATCTAAACCTGAGATAATCGTCAAAACCTCGTCAGCACAATTTCAACATAAATTGTGCAAATTCTATATATCTTATTAAAATCGAGAAACAAACCTAACCTAACCTGTTTAACACCCCAATCCCTCAACTACCCCCCCTCTCGAGCCCACTGGCACCCGCGCCACTCTGAACCCACTATCCACCTGGACCTTTGCAGGCACAGATTACCCCACTCACCACAAACACCACCCTCACAGCAAAACCAAGATCCACCGAGTACTGAGAAGATCCTTACATAATCTCCGTACTGGTATTTCTATAACTTCGCCTTTAGAGACATATAACGGTCTTTCTAAGAAAATACACCTGCTTATGCACAATAAACATAACTTACATCAACTTTCCAATGCTACTCAAACAATCGTGAGTAAAGTGAAACAACACATTCATTTTAAATAATATTTTACCATCTTTATATATGATAGACAAAGAAAAGCTATGCAAAACCTAGAGTACAATACATTAAGGATAATAATTTGTGCTTCAGTTGTTTGAAAGGGTTATTTTCGTCTCCCTCACAACCAGTCTTTAAACAGGAGACCCTGAACCTTTCTTTTCCGTCGACAAAAAAGGCGTTGATGATACTCCTCGCCCAGCCATGCACCACCTGTACAGTAGAACACTCTTCAGTACTCTGCTAAGATCAAGACTTGGCTCGCAAGACTATGAGGAAGACCGACATGTTAAAAACGGACGCTATGATGAGTAGTACAGAGAAAAATTGTGTTTTGACACAATATGAAGTAATTTATATCAAACAGTAAGTTGATAACATTTTGCATAAAACCCAAGAGCAAAATACCTTTCTAGTCAAAATATCAAATTTCATGCAATGACTCTATATGTGAATTTTCCATCAAGATCATTTGATTAGTCTCCTCATCTCTATTGAATTAATAAAAAATATTTTTTTAAATAATTAATCAATACATATATCACTGCCAGAACATAGGTTTTGCTTGCAAACACATCCTTGAACATTTTCTTTTAGAGGTAACTTGTTGACCTGATTCCGAATATACCCTCGTTCATTTCCTAATTGGCTCTAAGTTTTTATACCAGGGTGTCAACAAAAATACATTAATCATACAACATTCATGTCTAGTGTAAACGTACTTCACAAAACAAAAACACGAAAATATATATTCAAATTGTTAATGATAAGATACATAAAATCTAAATAGTCCATAAAACTATCTCAATCATCAGTACAATGAAATCTAAACTATAATTCATTAACCAAATCCAGCATTTGTCTTCTGGTGCAGAATGTCGGACAAATTACAACGATTGAAGAGCTAACAATAGTCGCCATCATGTGCTTCATCCAATCTTCCCCTTTTATCTTTCTATCCATCACCATATAGATATCTGATGGAACCTCCTCGCCCGGGTTCCCTCATATAAACATCCTAGATACCGAAACACACTCTAAGTCGACTATGAGAAAATATAAACTTTTTCTCACTATTAGCATTTCAAAATATTTTGAAGTCTCGAAACCTTCTCTCTGTTACGTAGTGCTACAGTAGTTGGCAGACTTATGGTGCCCAAAAGTTATTGAAACAATCAAAGCGACATAAAACTTCTTCCAGCAGATACTTCAATCATTCATGTACAATCGGAATTATATGAAAATTTTACATCCTTTTTATGATTTGTCGAATTTGAGGGCCGCTACAAGACATTACCAGCTACTTGACGTTCTCCATCACCACATCCTGGAAAAAATCTGCACCAAGAACCATAATTTTATAGAAAATTCACACCTATCTTCTACTAGGGCCCTATACACAAATTGACTTCATCAGTCTCTAGTTGATGCCGGAGAGTGGAAAATAATCTCTTACCCCTGTCACACCTCACCTGATGATCCCACACAACCTCACAAAGCAAATTTATTCTCCTAAGAGGCCATACAACCTTTTGTACCCAAGTATATCTATAGCCAAACCTACTAATCCCACGAGACATATAATGAAACAAAGCATACGTTACTTAGTATAATCCGCTTCAGCCCCAAGATAAGAGTTGACCATTTAAACAACGCGGTACAATATAGACACTTGGTGCCTTCATTTAATATCTAGTTCTGCAAGATCATATTCTTACTATTTCATATCCTCTTCACAGTCTTTTTGAATGTGCACCTATGGAATCGATGCACTACAATATTGCCATGATTCAATAACAAGGCACACTTCAAGCTCCTCGAACTTGAAGATACTATCAACAATAAACAATCGCCAATCCTTTCATGGTCGACTTTACAAAGCGTAAAACCCATTTGAATAGATCCATGGATGTTCCAGATCATACCAGATACATAGTCTTCTTCATCCAATCACATACATATCGCAAGACAAGTATCAACCTCTACTTGATCCCGAAAAAAAAAGTTATTTACATCTTCGCCCTTGAGACACACACAAGTCATCATTCATTCACTATAGTCTAGATTCTAAAGTTCAGGAATTCATTGACTTGACAGACTTAAACTCTCTACTAAATCAAAATCATCTCTTCTAGGTGGGCGAGAACTGGTTCTGAATGTAGAAGTACGTCTTCATACATTCACTACACAACTAATCCTGCCACGTACTCTAAATACTGTGCACACCAAATCCTGGAATACTCTTCCCTTCATGCAGATAACAATGCTTAACGCCGGAAGGTATGAACACACCCTGAAAAGGAACATCTCTCGAGTTTAGTACAAGTCGCCCTGCTGAAATTCCAAATCACCGGCAATACTCAACATTTACGTAACTTGTAAAGGATTGATACATTCACATTAACAAAACAAAAAATACCAGATCATTCCGTTCGCAGGTGATCTTCTATGGCTCATGACAATACCATAACACACAAATTTTAAAACTCTATTCTTCGTCATTATTCCACGACGCAAATTCGACACAGATCTAACGGCACCATATGAGAGCCCCAGACACTTATCTTTGCCTCCGAGTTTCTTCCAACAGTATGCCTTAGATATCTTGACTCACAAATTAAGTAATATTCTTCTTATGAGTTCTCACCTTATCGCAATTATGCACAAGATTAGTAAGCAGAACTATCATGCCAACTTATTCAAAAGCGATCCTATCGTGAAGTACTTACATATGTTTCTAAAAATAGAAAAAATAAAAGTTATAAAAGCGAAAAGTATTAAAAAAGATAACATAAAATAACACATTGCTTAAACATAGCATTCTACACAAAACAAGAATTAATTTCGTATTACTAAGATTATATCTGGAACGCCCAGATACTCTAGAAAACTAGAGCCCAATCTTTGAAAAAAATCCAATAGTCATGCCCGAAACCAAGCCACACACCCCATAATACTATAAATTCGATCCTAATAATATCCTTGGCAAGGATATATCTTTTTTTTATATTGCTTGGCCAGTATATCCATAAAAATGTTTAAACTTTTATAGTTCACTTACTATCTATATAATATACTAATATATAATTATTACATTATTATATATAACAGATACTATTATAATATATATAATATATTATTATTATATATAATATAACTATAATATTAATAATATAATATAACTATATATAACCAATAATATCAATAAATATATAATAGTATATATATATACCATATAATAATTACAACTATAATAAATACATATATAATATATAATATATATATAACTATAATATATATATAATATACATATCTATTAATAACTAATAATAATACAATACTAAATATATTAATATATATACTGACATAATATATAATATACATAACATATATATACAATATATATAATATATAATAACTACTATTACTATTAAAATAATCCTATACTATATATATACCATATATATATGATATATATTAAAGCTTTATCATAGTGTTTAAGCTAGCCCCCCCCCCCTTTTCCGTGGGTCGACGCCCATGCATACCTGAATATATATATAACAATAATATACCTATAAATAATATAATTATAATAGATATACATAATCCAAATACACAATCAAAAATGTTTGAATCTTTATTTAATTTCAGTAAAAATTTCTAATTTTTAAATAACACATTTAAGTTAAAACTCAAAACTAACTATTAAAACAATAATACAACAAATTATATAAAATATTAATGTAAACTTATGCCATAAGCCATGTGTTACTCTACCTGTTCAACAGAACCCTCCTCTAATACACGATCCAAATTTATACTTCATGGTACTACAATACGAATATCACGATAACTTACGAATTATCGAGAAAAACAACGATAATCTAACGAATAAACATACCTTAAACTCAGACTCAACACATATATACTTAGTACTATTATTATTATTATTATTGAATTATTATATTATTATTTATTATTAATATCTAATATCTATATATTACATATACTATAATAGATATTAATGAAAACATTGTTGAGATTTTATTCCTCCCTTCAAATTTATATTATTGTCTTATCTCACTTTCAAGAAAAAACGCTAATAAAAATATAGAAAGCCCTTTTGAACAAACGAGCGCAAAAGACCTGAAGTTGTTGAACAAGACACGTTCGAAAGTAAGCGAGAACACGCAAATATTTGTAGTGTTGGGAGAGAAAAGGATGCGAAGGAGTAGTAGGTTCAATAATTAAGGCTGAAGAGGAGAAAACGTCGGGGACAGAGACCGATTAGATATAGAAAAATAAACATCAATAAGTCATCATAGACAGATCGGATTAGATTAAAACGACAAAGAAAACATGTCGAATATTCTTCTTCTAAAGAATATTTCTCCCTTTTCAGAATCGCAAACAAAAGGAGTAGGAATGAACTTGATTGTACTTATAAAACACAAAATTTTTCTCTCCTTTGCCTTTTGAAAGATGATTTTCTCTCATCTCTCTTTCAGATCTGAATTGACAGATGCTTAAATGATGAAAGATTTCTTCCTTCAAAAGACTTTGCACTTGAGCAGCAATGAATAATCATCGTCTTTATTTGTTATGATGAAAGAAAATATTCATAGATTAATTCAATACATAATTTTAATTCAATTGGAGCAATTACTTCTTAGATACTTAAATAAGAACAATCTTGCTAATCCCAGGAATCTTCTTGTAAGACAATTTGCCAACAACTTTTCATTATTAATACATCTTAAAATGGATTCGAGTACTCACGCCGTATAACTTCGTACGCTCCTCCTATCACAATCTTACCAAGACACACTCAAACGCTGCCATAATTTATTACAGAAAGCATTAGCTGACGATGTCACCATAAATTTGAAATCCGATTACTTTCCATCAACTAAGACTGCCTCACATTATTATCAGACCTTATATCTCAATATACTTATTTTACGAGATAAATTTCTCATTTATAAGCAGTTACATCGCCAGCCCACAATAAACACTTGATTTATCGAATATTGGAAATTCTTTCCCCATAAAAAGAGACTTAACTGTGCTAATACATACAATTAACAAAATTTTTGCAAAGAACCGAAAACACTTATTAAGATATTCAATTCAATATAAATAGCACATAGTAACAATCAAATAGATTTACGTCTAATCGATTATCATATATTATCACTAGTAGAGTAATAAGTACGTAAACGTAATAACAACTACCCTCTCATTAGTTAGACATACAACCACCACATCACACTACATATTCACCCCTCTCCCATATTCATAATCCACCACCTATCTATCCATCTACACCTACATAAAATCCTCCACATCTAACAATCACATATCTCCTACACTCCATACAACCAACTCACCGTCTTACTTCATATGACCGGCACACCATCAATCAGACACAATCTATTTATTACTAATTCCTGATCACTATTTTACTACTATTTATTTTTTAATGCCTCATTTATCTTTCATCGTTGTCACCTCCTTTCTCGAAGCTATTCTTCATTAAGAAATTCGACCAAATCAGCTTCTCGACGTTATAAAAAAATTAATAATTTCTACTATCCATTCTCTCTTATATTCCATGCTCTTATAAACATTAATATTTGGATATTGGCTAATTATCTACTTACCACAAGGAATTGTCGCAAAACCATCTCGTTTGGATTCTGCCAGATAGAATTGACGCGTACCTCGCACTGTTGCTAGCCGTATAGCTGTTAATCAGTAATTACATAAAATTACAACAGCCTTCTTTTAGTTATGAAGTCGCCGTAGAAGAAAGAAAATAATGTGACCCTTCTAAGAATTTATATATAGTTTAATATAAGTGCAAATCTATTAAATGCATCATATCCTCTCTAAGAAATCTTCCCATACAAAAAGACCTTGGTCAATAAGTAATTGCTTCAAGGAGTGAAATCCCTAAATAGGAATCTCCATATCATTTGTCGTGCGCCAAAAAGACACGTTTGACATGTCGCCACAATTCCTCTCTCTACTCTCTCTACCTCATTCTCTCTACCTCTCTTCTACTCCTCTCTCTCATCTCTCTCTTCTCTTCTCTCATCTCTCTCTCTCTCTTCTCTCATCTCTTCTCTCTCTTAAACTATATATAAAATAATAATAGTATATATAATAATCAATTAACAATACATATTATATATATATATATATAATACTACATATAACTAAATATATATATATAATATATATACCATAAATAATAATATAATTTACTAACTATATAATATCAAATGATGAAAGTATGTATAATCTCATTTCTGGAACAAGCATACCGATTAGTCAGATAATATTCATTGCCAGATTTTTATTTAATTTATTTATTTTTTCAAATATAACATGACATAAAAACCTGTGTCTTATTCAGTTATCACGGATATTTGAGCGCTACCGATATCTAATAGATTAATTTATTTTTGTAACAAGTAAATTTGCTATTATAATTAAAAATGCATGCATGATGGGCTAAAAGGTTCAACTGTACAACACCGTATCATTCTTTCAAGAGAAGAAAAATAAGTAGTTTCACTTTCATACAGTAATATCATTAAATCACAATGCTATATACCGTCTTCCACACATTAGCACAATCAACTTCAGTTAAATATACAACTCGCAAATCAACAATGCTTGCCTAAGTATACCCGTTTACTATCATTAAAAAAACATGTGCCTCAACCGTGGTATCTGCCACTTGAGTTAACGCTCAAATCAAAATTTTTTTCTCTTCAAAATCACCACGTTAATCGACAAAAAGTCTCCAAAAGCGCTTGACTATTAGTGCCAGTATGCCCGTCTTTTTTTTTTTCAACAAGGAAAAGAGCGAAATTAATATCAAAGGATAAAAGGTCGTTTGATTAAGGACTTCTACACCTGACTTTATAGTTCCATGGTGTATAGGATATATTAGCTTTCATAATTAAAACTTCTTTTTTTTTAAATCATTCTTTAAAGTCTGTGAAGAGCTGCTTTAAATAAATTATATGAGAGTAGCATCCGCCACATCTTATTTAAAGACAGCATTAAAGCATCGCGCTTTGCCCTGCGATGTTGCGAGCCTGAATGTTAATTTCGAATCTATGATAAAAATTTTATATAAAAATCACTTATTTTTAATTGAATCTGAACGCAAACTTAAATGAGAGACATGGACTCGACTCAACTGGGTAATTAAGACTCAATGATTTCGCAGGCTTGAAGTTCATTAATAATTTGAAGCTCAAACAGAGTCACATGAAGATCTAGGATGCACAAAACAAATCAGCCGCCATCTACAGCCTTCTGTCTCCAGAATAAACCATAATCTCAAACGCTAAGGAAGCCACTTTTGAAACCATCTTGCAAATGAAAAAAATGATCCACGTAAAAAGAGACGAAAGATGTAATAAATTAGAGCTAGAAAAAAAACTTTGATCGTGGAAAAATCTTAATGCACCTTCATAACCGATGGCAAACTTACCTACATCCCCATCATTATTAAAGTCAATTCTTTAGTGTAACACAATATTTGAAACAAGTTAAATTCTATCTGCGCGGTTAAAAACTATCAATCCGAACTTAATCCTATTAATTCGCATACTCATTAAAAGGAAAAAAATATGAAATCTAAAAAAAAGAAAAATTCCTAAACGTCAACAATAACCAATAACAGATTCACTGCGCTATTAAGTCTACAGCATCCACAGTATTCATTCATGACAACAAACACGCAATACCAAAATGTAGCTGAAAAAATGATTTTGAAAACTTACGCACCAAAGGAAAAACGCTAGATACAAATGATTGACCTATTAAAGTTAGTGGGAAATTTAAGCAAAATGATTTACCCATGCCTGAGAGTAAACTCTGCAAGACAATACTTGGCACCTTCCCCCAACTAGTCGTTCTGCATAACAGAGCGCTACTACTTTAGCAATGCTGAAGCTAAATATATAGATTAAAAAACGAGAAGAAAACAGACACTCAGCAGAAAAAGCAGAAAATTATGACTGTTCTCAGCACAACCATTCCAATATCTTGAAAATTCAATACCTAGTCAAAACAAGTAATTTCATACCCATAAATTAGACAAATACTTTTAGCAACAAATTTAAGGGCTAGCGAGGGGAGAAAACACAGTTCGCACGATGGAGTGCCATCATCACGAGACTTCGTTCCACCATCCCACACTCACCCACACTCTCACCACCGCCAACCACAATCACTATATAATAAGAATTGTGCATAAAAACATCGCAATCAAACCTTAATATATATAAATATATAATATAAATAATATAAAATATATAAAAACCAACCACAATATATATATATAATACTAATAATAACATACTCACTACATAATAAACAAATATACATATAGATATATATAATATATACTACAACTATATATATATAACTACATAGCACTATTATAATATTATCTTAATAATATTATATAACTACATAATATATAAATATATAAATATAAATATAATAAATATATCATATATATATCTGTACAAAAAATAAAAACATCATATATATACTTAGGTATATATATATATATTATAGTCATATTATTAAATTATATCATATAATATATTCAAACAATCCGCATCCAGCCCGCATTGTCTAATAAATCAAAAACATACCGCATCTGCAACTAGATGCGAAAAAAATGACAATACTGCTGCCATCGACTACTATTAATTACTTATCAGTTTCAAATTGAACTTTACGCCACTTTTACACTCAGTCTTTATGAACGTTGAGTTCTAACAATTCATCAATCATAATGTTACTGTATCGTAAGAGCACACATAACCAACATGATCCAAAAATGCTTTAAAACTTATCTATAAAAATATTGGAATTGACCCCTCTTACCACTCAGCCACAGATAAAACAAAACATCTATTAAGAATAGTAAGACTCATTTTGAATTGAATAGGCAATCCATAGTTTGCGGGAAACGCACTATAAGCGATCTCTAACCAAACAATAGCAACACCGATCTGAACCTTCCACCTACATCACCCTAAAAAATTACATCCACATAATATCCAAACTCCTTATACTTATTTTCTCTTTCTCTTTTCTTTTTAAAATTCCCATTCTCACACTAGACGTATCGCGATAAATACCCATTATTACCTCCATTATATTTTTAATAATTTTTTTTATATGTTTATCCACTTATTAATTCCTAATTATCACAAGACCTAAAATTTTACCCACAAAACGACAACGAAGATGAACAAATATAGTTTTTGGAACTATATCTTGTTACTTGTAATCTGATTCCAAGAGTTATTCAAAGATAGACAAGCCTAAATTGCGTAAACTACATAATCCTAATAAAACACTTATAAATATAACATATAATACAAAACAACACTGTAAAATAATAGCAATATACTATATATATATTACATATACTCGTCAACTATAATATTATAACCATATAATACAATAATAATATACTAATAAGATACTAAATACATAGAAATATAATATATCCAAATATAACAAAATCAATAGATATAATATATTATCACTATACACTATACTAGATATTACATAATATAACCTAATATAAAAAAACATATATCTTCACATATAACTCATTATACACCATTAACCAACTATCTAATACCACAAATACACTCAACTATACTTAATCACTATAAATATAACTTCATACACAACAATTCACTACCATTACCATAATTGCACACATAAATATCTACTACTACTTACACCTAACACTCCACACACAATAACATATACACCTAAATACAATTCCTAATAACGACACACTATCACCTATATCCAACATCAATATTAATCGGAGTAAGCATATTACCGCACAATAGATATAACCAATGCACATCAAGATCATAATCTACACACCCATAACATCAAAACAATATAACACTACCTATAATACAATCACAATACTAAATACTAACTACAGTAATAATATACTACTACACCAACTACTACACCAACTCACATCCAACAAGACTAGAGAAATATACAAATAGTTATACAGCTATACAAATACACAATTTATTAAATAAAATGTAATCAAAAACCCACGTCATCACTTAAGCAGACTAGAACTACTCAGCTATCACCATATCCAACCATACCACAGATAAATAATATTCCAACACGCAACTCTAACACTAACAACCACTAACTCATCACGAACAACAATATACCTATATTACTGCATTACACACATATAGAATCTCTACTTCTTTCTACATCACACGCTTCTGAAACCGACATTATATCGACCTATCACAAAAGCCTACTAACAATAGAACTCAATAAATTATTATCCAATTAATTATATATTTTCTAACAATTGAGATTATTTACGAACATTTCTTAAATATTTTATTTATCTAACGTTATATATATAATATTAAACTTAAATAATTATTTTAAATTTAATCTTTCACTTTACAACGTAATTTTCGTTATTATTATTAGCTATTTTCAAATTTATAGTCTTACAGCCAATCTAACTTACTTTAAATTCATTGACAAATTGAAAATTACTCACAAACTACTCACACAATTTATTTAAGAAGACTATTTCACATGCATTGTTATATTCATATAATTATACACTTCCATATAAAAAATACTTGACTCTCATATAGAGTATGGACCATTACATCCTCGATTGAATCTTAAATTACTTATGATAATCAGAGTAGCAGATAATAATTTACTAGTGATTTACACCAATAATTTGTGTACTTATCCTGCTTTGTCGTAAACTTGAGGGTCTGTCAAAAACCCTTATTAAAATTTACAGCGCATAAAATTCCACAACAAATGGCTGACATAGTGACGATCAAACCTCTAAACCAAATTTTATAATGCCACCAGACCTCTCCCAGTCTATTTTACATAATAAAAAAAACTAATTGCAAAAAAACAAACACACCAATTCTTATGACATTCTGCATATTTGTAATAAATAACAAACATTAATGTCACCATTACATACCACACCCAACCAATAAATTATAATGTCTCCTAACATCTTCAACAACCAATTGTAGCAAAAAAATAATCAAGCCATATACACAAACCTCCTAATAAAATTATATGTGCTCGTAAGTATTTCTTAATGCCAGCTAAATCTTCTTTAGCCATTGAATCTCAACCGAATAAGTATCACTATAGAGATAAAAGTTTTTTCTTATCATCTATATAAATATGGAAATTAATACCGTATCTTATTAGTCATAATTGAGTCCTAACTTATTTGTAGCAAAGGTAATTTCACCAAAACTTTAAAATACTCAGTTAATTTAATTATGTTTTTCTATAATAATAGTCAAAACAAAAAATAGTCAAACTTGCGTCTGCACTTTAAGTAGTCTTTTATAAGCACTATCTAACTATATTTGCAACTCCAACCCGCTTAATTGGGACCAGCCATCAAATTTTCCAAATAGCATTCTTATTTACTATTATCACAAGATTCCCAAAATTTTCAGTCACTACCTAGCCATTCTTAATCTATGTAACGCTAGCGAACGATTCTTAACCAAATACTGTATTACCACCCTCTTAATTGCGATTCGTTGTTATATCTGTTTCACGTTGAACTTATCAACAGCCCAATCAAAGACCTATAGCTTACATCATCTACCTAACTCTAAAACTAAAAACCTCAAAACCCCGGCAAAAAAAAAAATATTTTAACTCTTACACACTTGGAATAAATCACTAAGCACGAATTCTAGCATGATGTTTAAATCAATGGACAGATGACATCTACTAAAAAAATTGGTTAAATCCTGGAAAGAATCTAAATTGACTAACTCAAGGTAAAATCATAGATTCATATAAATTGGATAAACCACATCTGAAAGAAATCCTAACACTCCAACGGTACCTTCTCTTCTATAATAGCGCTTATTTTCTCGCAGGAACAGCAGACACAAGGCGTAGGAAACTTATTAATTATTTATTCATTAAACAACCCTCAACATACATATCAATAATACATATACTATACTATACTATATCTATTCTGTTTTATAACGAATAAATACTAACATAATAAATAATATAATATAATACTATAATAATAATTTCTAGTGTTGTATTTTTAAGTCCAACCCTACAAAGGAAATAAGAAATAAACTACTAATATCAATGTGTTTTCCAGATAGTTCACATAAAGTATCCAATGCTTCCATTCACGACATATCATATTACCCACATAATATTCATCCATTATATATTATTCATTTTCATATATATTATTCATACATTGCTATTATATGATACTATCAATTAATATCATTTATTAAACTCTTTATATATTAATTTTAATATCATAATTATTACTTAATTATTATATTTATATCTAACTTTAATATATATTAAAATTAAATAATACATTCATTTATTATACCGAAAATTACATTATCTTATATTATATTATTGCAGAACTTGCTAATACTTGTCGCTGTACGACACCAGGCTTGCACCGAACCATTCCGCCAGATATATTACAGCTCCCTTCGAACTTCGCCTCTTCCATTCTAACGCACGGCAGTAAGTGAGTCATACAATATAACAAGCACCTGACCGTAGCTGGGTCTGGACTCCTGAAGTTACTATATATATAATACTATAATAAATAACATAATACTATAATATATTACTATATAATATATAAATAAATTATATCACTAAATATAAATACCTTATTTACATAACCTAAATACATATATATACATATTTACTTATAAATTGAATATAAACAAACTGTCCAGAAATATGACAAACAAATTTGCTTGCACCTGCAAATTTAAAACATTTCATTCTTTATAATTTCATAAAATCCACCACAAAATTGTTGTGGCGAGGAAATTTTCATACAAAGAAATACTAATGTATGGTTGACTTCTATATTGATAAAAGACTAAAACAACTCAATAGAAATGAATATCTTCACTCTCTCATTCATACTATCATACCAATAATACTTCAGCATCATCTCACCAACATCTCTCATAGCAATCTTCACCATCTTTTTCTTAACCGAAGTCTACTGCCCCTTGCAAACATTTTAACCTATACTTTTTATTTTAAACGTAACAGCAATCATGAAAAAAAAGTTGAAAAAAAAACTATCTGGATCTTTTTTTTTTTTTTAATTTTTTAATTTTTTTTATTATACTAAGGAAAAACTTATGATAAATGGAGCATAAAGAGAAACTATTAGGAACATTAATTTTTATTATCACCATTAGTAGCTCATTACAGTGCAATTTGAATAAAGGGAATGGGATATGATTTTTTTTAAGAACTTGTCGAGATTGTAAATTGTTCGAACAATCAATAAAATACAGTGACAAAGGGCAATTTGTACAATAATAATAAATATAAAATCAATAGCTTTCACTAATGATTCAAATACACTTTATGTAGCAGGAGGTAAGCATTTTGTATCTTGTATTTATCTCCCACCTAAATTATTCATATTCCAATTATCTATTATCTATTTATAATTAATATTTTTTTATTATTATTATTATAAATTGATATCGTTTTATAGCGTATTAATTCTCATGAGTCAGTTTGAAATTTTCAGATATCACTTAGTGATAGCAAATATTAATTGGCGTTTGAATTCAGTAATGATGATCTAAATTAAAATTTTAAAACCAGTTTTCGCTTGCAGGAAAAATGTTTGAATTTGCCAAAGTTATCGACTTCATCTCGTTGGTCAAGTTATTTAATCCAAACTCGAACATTTTTCCCGAGCGAACTACTTTTTATATAATATAATACATCATATATAATTGCAGAATTTATAATACCTTCATTCAGAATATGAAGATGAGCGAAACCGATTATTCTTTTTATAAAAAAATAAGGCATACTGATGTTGTCTCCAATCTTCAACCCCCCAGAATTTTTTACCTAAAAAATCTGGTCTACGTAATAGCATAAAGATGTTTCATTACCCCACGGCACACTAATCTGGACACAGCACATGACACCCACCAACCCACACCACCGCAATACAATAAATTCACTTTTTTATCATTTAACCCAAGCATCTAACATGGCTAGGAATAAAAATTGACTCTTGTTACATAATTTCTTATTCAAATATCAACATCCTTATAAACTAATGCATTAATAACTAATTTTCGCAGAAAGAAAATTTAATCCAGTTATGTAGCCGTAATTAAATAAGAAGCAATATTTATTACGTTGTTTATGCCAGTTCCTTCGAGACTCAGCAACACAAATAAAGCTGTCATTAAATTCAATCTCTGGCTTCTTAACCAATCCATGTTTGTGTTGTCGCCTTTCATTAATATAATCATTGGAATACTTACCAACTAATAAACTGTCTAGTCTTTTACATACAACACACATCAACACCACAACACCACACATTATCTTATAATATATAACACAATAAACCACAAATATAACTAATAACTACATAAAATATTATATAATCATATATATATCATAACTATTAATATATATAATACAATTAATATAATTACTATATAACTATATTAATATATAAATCACATTAAGGTACTGTGTAAGTCATGGGTTCGGGCAGAATATACCCATAAAACTTAAAAGGGAAAAAATTTATTATTCAACCTCAAGAAGAGAAAAAATATAGTCATCATTGCTTTACCCTCGCTTGCAGACGTAGAGTCAAAATCATCCTCTAAGTTTTTTTTCACCATCAGTTTGTGTGAAAAGTTATGCATCCGAAAATTTGTTAAGTTTTGTTATATGTTTGGATAACTCATCATGAATAGCAATGATCCATCATAGAATAACGATGACACCAATCGGACTTTAAAGTGAGCGAATTTGTCAGGCTTCTATTGTTCCACCATATCCTCGTCCCACCAACCACACATATATTCCATTATACCCTCTTTCATCTTCCTCTCGACTACGTAACACCACCGTTCCTTTCTTTCGGCAAATGTTTCGGCGATTCTGATGGCTTTATCTGACGTATGACTCGCTTCGATCAAAAAGCTAAAAAAAAAGTCATTTTTCAAATTTAAAAATTAACTGTTATCAATACATTAAAAAAATCAAAAAATAAAATAGAATCGAATAAAAAGAAAAGTAAAGGGAAAAGATCGAAGCCAAATTTCCATTACAAGACATGAACAGTTCATGGAGAACGCAGAACTGAAATTGAAAATGTAAGTATCCAGAAATTCTATGATCACCTATCCTACTTTTATAACTTAATAACACTCTCCAAATATAAAACTTACTTTTCCTATGGAACTCCCAAACTAATTCTCGTTTCTTTCATTTTTTCCTCTTTTCTTATTTATCCAAATGGACTTCAACCTTTAGAAAGAAAAATTTAAAAGCTATTTCCATGCGATTTAAACTATTTAATGGCCCGATTAAATTTAAATATTTTGAAAAAATATTCTCATAAGTGAAAAAACGTATTTTAAAAGTAATTTATATCTGCTTTGGCATCTTACTGTCAGTTTTAGCAAATCAACTGAAATAATAATTGCAAAAAACTAATCAATATAACTATATATAAACATATAATATATAATATTATATAAATATATATATATATATATACTAATCAATATAAGACTAATATATAATATAACTATACTATATAATATATATAATATACATAATATAACATATATATAATAAAAACTAAACACGCTCTACTCACAATCAATACCACGACATCACTCCACACTCAACCTAACACACATCACTACAATAATACTACTATAATCTAACTTACTATCTAATATAATATATATACCATATATACAATTTAACACAAATAACTAATAAAACTCACATATATAACTGTAAAAACTATATACATCAAACCACTCATAAATAGTCAATATCCGATACAATATAATCATAATAACGCATATATAAACACTACCCACTACTACAACACATCAAACCTCATACCTACAACAACACTAACCATCTCTAATATGACTCACACACTTCTCAGACCCTACTCTCACAACATAACATCATAACTCACACTAAACACACTTCACATTATCTAACTAAATACAAATAATATATCTATAATCATAATCACCTATAATACATACTATATAATACACGAAACATTTAATCACCTCACAATATACAAACACCAATCAATAATATTATATATCGTCTTATACCAAAAGAATTACTGACAATTAATACATACCATTGATGTATAATGTTGTAAATTTGTTAGTAATTTTATTTTCCCCAACGGATACAGAAAATTCAGAGCGCCCTCCGTGCTGGAAATTTTTATAACATTTAGACATATTTCCAAAATAGATCCGAGAACTTTGGGTTCGGAGAATGGAAGGTAGTTAGTTCCTACTAAAATTTTACTTTTGCATGTCCTTCAAGATCCTCCATTTTTGTTGTCAAATGATTTTTACTTTTGTCTAAGAAAAACAAAAGACACAAAAGTTTTTCGAGTCCTTCAAAAATGGTTTAACGAATCTCAGTTCTAAGAAGCTGGCAACTTTTTTTTTTTATAAATATTTGAACATACAGACAACTCCATAGAAAAATTGTGCTTTATTATTATTATTATTATTATTATTATTATTATTATTATTATTATTATTATTATTATTATTATTATCATGTGGTATTATTTTTTTCCTAAATCCCTTCTTCTTTTCTTCTTTTCTCTTCTTCTTCTTCGTTCCTTCTTCTCATTATTATTATTATCTTCTTCTTCTTCTTCTTCTTCTTCTTCTTCTTCTTCTTCTTCTTCTTCTTCTTCTTCTTCTTCTTCTTCTTCTTCTTCTTCTTCTTCTTCTTCTTCTTCTTCTTCTTCTTCTCTTCTTCTCTTCTTCTTCTTTTCTTCTTCTTCATCTTCTCTCTTCTTCTTCTCTTCCTTCTTACTTCTTCTTCTTCTTTTCTCTTCTTCTTCTTCTTCTTCTTCTTCTTCTTCTTCTTCTTCTTCTTCTTCTTCTTCTTCTTCTTCTTAGTCTTCTTCTTCTTCTTCTTCTTCTTCTTCTTCTTCTTCTTCTTCTTCTTCTTCTTCTTCTTCTCCTCCTTCTTTTTCTATCCCTTTTCTTTATTTCCTAGTTAAATTATTATTATATTATATTATTATTATTATTATTATTATTATTATTATTATTATTATTATTATTATTATTATTATTATTATTATTATTATTATTATTATTATTATTATAATTATGATAATATTATTTAATTATTATTATATTATTCCTTAATATATATTATTAATATTATTATTATAATTTATTTTTTTAAATATTTTTAATTTTATTATAATTATTATCATAAATAAATTTATTATTATTATATTATCATTATATTATTATTATTTTATTATTATTATTTTTATTATATATTGCATTATGGCAAGAGCTGCGATTACGTTTTTTTAGAGTCGACCAGAGATGAATATTATTGACCTCATTACGGTTTATATACACATTTTGCTCAATTATAATAAAATTTGCACTTTCACATGATGTATATATAAATATATATATAATATATATATAATAAATAATATATATATATACCATAATATAATATATAATAACTATATTATCGATATATATATATAACATTAATTATCAGTTCCTCATATATTTCTCTTGATGGAGTAATATTGATGCCAAGTTAATTCATAACAAATTTTAAAGATCAATTTGCCAAAAGCATAGCAAAATTTTTTGTCGCCAAAAAAAAAAAAAAGGAATGATTTTTTTGTTTACGTTTTTTCTCTTTTTTATTGGACAGAGCGAAGGATGGATGAGTCGCCACACGAACGAGGAGATTATTGTGACCCTGGCTCCGCTCCTTGAAAACAATAAGCCTTCAGCGGAAATTTGTAGTTTTTTCAGTCGCCATTGCTCCGACAACCCTCGCTCCCGACTCGTTATAGAAATGTTTACCCCAGTCGTGTCCAGGATTTTAAAACATAATGTGGTAAGTGGACAGAGGAGCTTTTCTTTTCAGACTATTATTAGAATTCAGAGAATTTTATAATGTCATTCTTCTCCTCCTCCTACTCATTATTATTATTATTATTATTATTATTATTATTATTATTATTATTATTATTATTATTATTATTATTATTATTATTATATTTCTCTTAGATTTTCTTATATTCTCTTATATTTTTTCAACGAAAACCTGTGGAAAAAGTGTTTGAATATCTGCGGTCAAGTTCTGGAAAGTTTTGAATAGAGGAGGCGATAGTGTTTCATGCTACACTGGTTGTGTAAATAAAGGAATGAGCATAACATTCAAGTTTGGTGGAAAAACAGAAAAGGATAGGAATATATTCGTACGTTATGGAGAAATTGCTAGTCACAAGAGCTTCTCTCACTCATAGCAAGTGTTATGCGACTCAAACTTCAGAATACAAAATTTTTTATTTTTATTGTTATAATATAATACAATGCAATAATTCAGCGAGCAGAAAGATATTGGGGAGATTCAGTATGATTGGGTTAGTTATTGAGTTGAAAATCCCTAGACTCCACCCTCGCAAGAAGAGCCTCGTAAGTGTATCAATGCCAGATATAGGACGCGTACTCCACTCAGTAATGAACAACAACGCCCTTACATATTTTGAAGCTAAAAATTGGAGCGGTCATAATAAGCTCTGTTGGTGTCTCAGTACCAAGGATATATATACATGCATGTATGTATGTAGGTATGTGTATATATGTAGGTATGTGTATATAAGAAAGAGTGCAAGTTGGTGTGAGTGTTTGATTTACCTACAAATTTCCTTTCAAACTCTTGTGAACGGTAAAAAAATATTATTTGATAGGAAAGACTATTATTATTATTATTATTATTATTATTATTATTATTATTATTATTATTATTATTATTATTATTATTATTATTATTATTATTATTATTAGGAAAAGTATTTTAGATGACCTTGCACGTTGTCCTTGATGGTTAATGGATAAAATCCTTGGACCATTTATCTCTCTTCGATGTTACCAATGTAGCTTCGCGTCATTGATGCTTATGTTCGGTGGTGACATTGTGTTGCTCGCTTTTTTATTTATATTGGTGGCCGACCTTATCATTGCCATTTGACGTCATACGGGTTGTCTTTTCCATAAGATTTTTAGGCACGTGTATATTATATGTTTAAATATCAATGTAACTTCTAATAATGAATAAGTGGATATATATATATATATATATATATATATATATATAATATATATAATATATAATATATATATATATATATAATATATATAATATATATTATATATAATATATATATATGGTCCTTTTTGTATTTGAAATATATTTCAATGTCTAACAAAAGGTAATGTTATGTAAATAGGAAACAATATCTAATTAATTATCCCATTCAATGCACTTGTTTTGTTGGAGCTCCTCCCTTTGCTTCTATTTCGTAGCTCTTTTTACTTATATTTTTTTTATTGGTAGTATGAAAAGCATCCTTATATAATGTGAGAGACGATAAATCTGTTTTCGAACAATGAGACCCGAATTTTCGAATTGTTCAATGAATTATTTTTCAATGTTTTCAAACGGAGTAAATGGCGGGGATAAGATACAATCTTTTTCTCTTCTTCTTCTTCAATTATTATCTGTGGTTTGTTGTTATATGCGGCACCTTTGTTTAAATTTTTTTTTTCTTTTTGACGTAAACAGATTCTATTGTATATAAAAGCACAAAATTGTAATGTAGTCGTGGTTTAAACGTTTAAAAACTTAAGTGTAAAATACGTCATAGCCCTAAACAATTGCACAATTTAAGACAATAAGACATTTAAGATTTTATATATTACCAGTTAAAAATTGTCAATTCCTTTAAAGGACTTGTATATTACTTCAAGTTAATTAACAGTTGTGGTTGCAGCCGGAACAAGACTTCATGCTGGAAAGGTTCCTCTTAACATGTTACCAGCGCGTAGGAAGGAATTTGTTTTTGTGTCTGGAGAGAGAGAGAGAGAGAGAGAGAGAGAGAGAGAGAGAGAGAGAGAGAGAGAGGGGGGAAGGGGGTCTCTCAAAGGAAAGCTACGACGCATATTCTCTCATTTATGTATTTCTGCATTGTACGCCAAAGACAATTATTGATTTTAGACCCTGACGAACCGCTGTTCGTTATGACGTCATTTTATTATTATTATTATTATTATTATTATTATTATTATTATTATTATTATTATTATTATTATTATTATTATTATTATTATTATTATTATTATTAATGTAAATAAAAAGTTAAATTGGAAGACAACAGCTGCATTTACTCCATCTTATATTTTACTTCAAATGAGTTTTAGTTATTTTAATTGTTTCTTTATAACTGTTAATTATTTAACTTCTAAGATACACATTTGACTTTTAATATATATATATATATATATATATATATATATATATATATATATATATATATATATATATATATATATATATATATATATATATATATATATATATATATATATATATATATATATATTTAGAGTATATATATATATATATATATTATATGCGTTGATATATCGTGCGACCTCGTCTTTCCGCAGCATAGTCTCATCTTTCTCTAACCCCAGACCTAACAGCTATGCTCAATCTTGCATGTAATACGCTGGTAAGCCTTGAACACACGTTCTTCATCTATTTTTCAATGTCTTCTGACTCGCACATTTTCAAACGCGATGTATCGGGGCATTAGCCTTTGATATATATATATATATATATATATATATATATATATATATATATATATATATATATATATATATATATATATATATATATATATATATATATATATATATATATATATATATATATATATATATAATTGTTTTTAGGATTTTGAAAATACCCTCACGTAAGACGGTTCGTCCAGGATTACATCTAAGCACTAAACAGTCAGAACGATGGGCAAACGTAGTTCATAATTCGTTCGTGATAACCCATGGGAATGGTATTAATTGCCCACATCTCAGGGTATTGCCCAACTTAGTTGCTGTTTGTACGTCGGCAATATATGCCTTGTTGGAGTCTCAAAGGAACCGGCAATCCTCAATATTTTTGGTGACCAAGAAACAAACCAGAAATAAGCTTGACATCAATGTTCTCTGTTATGTAAGTTTATATATATATTAGTTGTTATATATGTTTTCTCTCTTTTATATATATATATATATATATATATATATATATATATATATATATATATATATATATATATATATATATATATATATATATATATAATATATATATATATATATATATAACGTTTTCTTTAAGATAATTTAAGTAATAAATGCAATACGAGAGAGAGAGAAAAATTTAAATTAAATTCAACGATTACAATGAAAAACATCGCCATTTTATATATTTTTCCTCTGATATATTCATTAAAATCAGGGTTAGACAATTTTATAAGCCAAATTAAATCTCAGGAACCCTAATTGGAATGTGTTGTCTTTGATCATCGCTTATGGACAAAATTCACTATTTAATTATGATAATAACAGGTTATAATGTTGGTATTTGTAGGTATTTTATTATATTTCAGTTCATTATCAAGGAAAATTTTTATAGAGAAATAAATTCCATGAAAAGACTGCTGGAAAATGCCACGCTTCGCCACTGATATATATATATATATATATATATATGTTATATATATGTAGAGCAGTGGCAGGCAGCAGGTTATAGCAAAGTGGCTAAGGCGCGGTTATTATACTACATAAATCTACATATATGCGGTTGCTATATGTTATTATATTATTGTTGTTATTAAAAAAGAAGTTGGGTTATTGTTGTTGTTGTTATTGTATATATATATATATATATATGCTATATATATATATATATCATTTATAAATGCACTGTATTTTAATATTGTGTGAATTGGGGGTTTACAATGAATTCAAAAGAAGAATTATTACTTACGTAATTAAATAAATACCAGGAAGATCGTGTAATAGTTTTTTCCCAGTATTAACCATTATTATCTGGGCTTCAGAATGATTTTATTAGTTTAAATGAATTTGTAGAGCCGGTATTAGAACCATGTTATTTGATATATACATATTATTATTATTATTTATTATTATTATTATTATTATTATTATTATTATTATTATTATATATTATAATTAATATTATATTTACATATCGATATATTGATTTTGAATTCAGAATTTTCAAAAGAAAATATGCAGTCCTGTGCTATACTCTTTACCCCAGAGTATATATATATATATATGTTATATATATATAAGTATATATATAGTATTTAGAGTGTATAGGTATATATATATATATATATATATATATATATATATATATATATATATATATATATATATATATATATATATATACATGCGTCTCTCTCTTTCTGCTGTATATCCGGATGTTTAAGCATGAAAATGTGTAGGAATATGAAGTTCATCATTTAATTCGTTGGCGATACGATGGGATATGTTTACACGGTGTGTTCGCTCACGCGCAATACGAAACCGCGCACAAACATGCGAATTTCGAATGGGATGATATATTCGCGTCAGAAATGCGCACATGTAAAAATGAGGTGTGCCTTTTCTCTAATATTTTTTTGATACGGTTTTTCGTTTCCACGCTATGTACCCATAACGCGTCAATGTTACCAACAATAGTTTTAAACGTGAATGTGAAAAGGTTGAAGAAAACAATGGTATTCAAGACAGCTCATAATATCGATACATGTAATGTAATAACGTTGTTAAAATAGTATCATAACAAATTTACACCTATGAATCTTATCCACAACATGCAAGAAGGGAGAAGAATGTCAGGTCGTTTCAACTTGTACATACTGTATTTACAAATGTTGCTCGAAGACGCCTCCATCCACGTGAATACATGCCTCAGCCCTCTGGCGCCAGGTTTCATTGCATTCAATACCGGGTTGATTCCCCTACATGCGTTGGTTATTCGACGGCGAAGGTTATCGGGCGAGGTTATTGGGTCATTAAACCCAGCGTACACGGTATGTTTGAGATACCCCCATAGAAAGTAGTCCAGTGGTGTTAAGTCGGGTGAGCGCGCAGGCCATGGAAATGGACCAGATCTTCTGATCCATCTTCCCGGAAAAGTTCTGTCGAGGTAGGTCGTCACTATAGCTGCATTATGTGCTGGGCACCCATCATGTTAGTAATATATTCTTCGTTGTGTTCTTAAAGGTATATCCCTCAAGAGGTTAACAAAGACGGTCTGCAGGAAATGGAGGTAACACTGTCCTTTCAAATTTCCCTCTAAGAACTAAGGCCCGATAATCCTACTATTGAGTATACCACACCAAACGTTGACTGAGTATGAGACCTGGTGATGGCTAGTGAATGTTAGACGGGGGTTTGTTTCCGCCAAATGTCTGAAGTTCCACCTGTTATACATACCGTTATTGGTAAAGCGAGATTCATCGGTTCATAAGATATTTTCTAATAAGTCCGGTACATCCATTAGAAGGCAATCAAGCCAGGAACCCCAGCCGCCCTTTTTGGTCTCCACGATGCATAACCATGCACAATGTGTGGCCTAGGGCGGGATGTTACATGTTGTATGCAACACGAACCGTCGTATGGTTTCCTTCGGATATTCTGGGCCGAACCAGTTTCCTGCCGTAATGAGGACGTTGGATTTCCATGGGTGTATAGCAGAATGTCCAGTTCGATGGTGAATGTACGAACACGACCCCCCTTCCGTATGTGATGAGGGGGTTGAACTATCGACCCTGTACCTTGAAACCGGCTGTAAACTCTACTATACAATGCCATGTGGCTCGGCGGTCGACGGGATAACGTTGTCCATATTTTGCAGCAGCTCTGCGAGCATTCCCGTTTTGCGTAATGTACACCCCAACATGTCCGCTTTTGGTCCTGCGTATACTGGTCACGTTACATGTTTCACAATGCATGGGGCGGTGACTAATAAAACTACCTTGAAGCTATACCACTACACTTTATTTCGCTTAATTCATAGGTTATGACATAACCTCCATTTGATAGCTGTTAGTTGGTTGTACACATTCACATGGCCGTATTTATTAGGCTACATAGTACATATCAATGTAATCTAAAAGGGTATGCATAGGTATTTTAATTTAATTCCTTTGAGCTGTATCGATATTTTTAAACACTATTGGATATGCCTAACCTAATTATTTTCCTACTGACACTTTTCGGCTTTTGTACGCACATTATGTCTACGGATGACGTCTAGTTGTTTAGGGGTATACATTGCGTGGAAACGAACAACCGTATCAAATAATGTCGAGAGGAAGACCCAACCTCATTATTTATGTGCATTTGACAGAAGCCATAAAAAATATATCATCCTATTCGACATTCGCATGTTTGTGCGCGGTTTTCGTATTGCGCGTGCGCAGACACCAACTTAACATATACCATCATTCTTAATGAATTAAATATTCGAACTTATATATTCTTACACATTTTCATGCTTAAACATCCCGTGGTAATGTGAAGGGCGCACGAAAACGCGCGAGCGTTTCACGATAAATGCGAAACGCCAATGTCACCTTAGATCTGGTAACTGAACGAAGTACAATACG
>JABUQX010071594.1:0-32856 GCA_015478945.1 Trachelipus rathkii | reverse complement strand
CCACCTATTAAACCTATAGATATATATATATATTTAACCCAAACACTCTATACCCACCACCTAAACACTACATCAACTGCTACATACTCACCTAGATACCCGCCCTAATACACTACCTACCACTATTCACGTAAACATATAACTAGTATATCAACTACCAACTACAACTACCTAATCACCATCACCCACACCTACACCAAAACCCTATATATATTATACCAGACCGCATACACCTAAAATCAACGATACACACCACTAACATAGAATACTACCACCCTATAATATCAATATAAACCAACCTACTACAAACACATAACCTAACTAACAACTCATCACTATATATATCTATATATATATATTATATATATATATAGTTTAACTATCAGTTATATATTTAGTTATATAATATAGTTATACTATATATATAACTATATATATATATATTATACTATATATCATACAGAATCACAAATATAGATAATATAACCCAATAACCTACACAATACACCATATTAACTACAAATACCCGCCCTATACTATATATCATAATACCAACCCAATCACCATCACTACGTAACTAATATAAGATACCCCACGACACTACCTAATACCAAACACTATAGTCAATAATCATCTATAGCTATAGTTATATATAATATAGATTATATAATTACTATATATTATATATATATATGATACTACTACTAATAACACAACTACAACGTACAATTATATACACACCCCCATATCACAATAATTAACACCAAAAAAAACCAACTCCATCAACTATTATATATATATATATATATATATATAATATATATAACCATATAGATAAACACACTACTCAAACATACAAACAACACCCCCCCACCCACACCATATACTATATACTACTAACTAATAAATACTCTCCAATGTAATAAAACCAAAAACCATACGATCACACCACACAACTCTACTACATTTATTCCAAATGGTTACCTATATATACTATATATATTAATATATATAATATATACATATATATGTATATTATATATAACTACTATATATATAGTATATATATAGTACTACACTCCCACCCAATAATATAAACAAAAATTATATAAAAAGGTTAAACCTACTAACATATACTAATACTATATATTAATAACCAAACACATCACCAACAACGCATAATAATAATACTATAACACACCTAAACAATACCTACTCATATAACGAACACCAAAACAGTACTAACAATAATACAAACACCTGACAAACTATAACACCGCAATAACTATTACAACTAATACACAACAAAAACATATGCGCGTACAACGCCAACAATAAATACCATAGTTATATAAGTACTCAACATTCTACACTACCAATAACAATTCAAATAACACATACAATCTACTCATATGTTCAAACCAACACACACAGCCCCAATATCATAAGTACACCAATACCATACTACTATAAGATCCACACAACCATCACACCCTAAGCACCTAAACCTACAACAATAACACCTCAACAAACCCACACTCAGATAACCACACTCAAATCACTAAACCACCAACAAATAAATATCTACACTACTATAATATATGATATAAATACCCCGCCGCCTATACTATACGACCCACATCAATACATAAAATATAGTAATATACTACTACCAGTATAATATATATAACAATACCCGCCACACCCCTACTAAACACACACCCTCACATACAATAACACCTCAACCCTCATAACTGACACACCCCACCCAACTATACTACTAATAAAACACACCTCAAAACCCACCATATACCCCAAATACCACCACCCACCAATCCAACCCACCACACCACAACCTAACATCATTAATACATAGTACACTACCAATAACATACTACATACTCCAAGACCACAGCATCCCGAAAGACCACATGCAATGAAACTTAAAACTATAACAGCTACAGAGACATAAATAACATTGTTTTGATTTCCAAGAAGCCCAATTTACATGACGCAATACCAGCACAAACTTCAAAAACAAAATCAATATTCATCCCTATTCTCACACCCTATATTGTTAACATAAAAAACCTTAAATAAATATAGCCAATACATAATCTCCACATAGGTCTGGCAAGACGTAAGCTCTCATCAACCTTCCCATTCCGCAGTAATACGAGAGCACGGAGCTTACCAAGTTAGTTTTTTTTATATTTGCTCTAAAGAAAAATGTATATTTTTTCTTTTCTATTTCCTTTTTAGGGGGGTTCGAGCGCCGACGGAGGGACAGAAAGGGGACTAAAGTCCCCCCCCGTCGTCCCCCGGTAGGCCAAGAAACCCGACTCTTGCCATCTTTGTGGTTTACCCGTGGGCTATCCTTTAGTTAAAAAAGAAAATAGTCTCACCGACCAATTGTGGACACCTCTGAGCGGTCCTCGAAAACAAGTACTCGAGCCTCGCACACTTAACCCGAATATAATCTGCAAAAAAAAAACTAACCCCAACGCCCGCTAACGTACTTTCCAATCATACAAGTTTCTTCTCACCACCATTCTTCTAACAATTTAAACATTTCTTGTATTCAGAAACCCAAAAGCAATAAATAAATCATCTCTTCTATACAATTTTGTCGAAACCACAAAGCGTAACAAATGTCTTCTGATTAATAAAATTATATTAAATAATTATATAAAAATTAATAAAGTTTATATTTCGGGATTGCTGACAAATATGTAAAATACTATATATAATATAATATATATATATGACAAAGTATTATACTCATACAATAATATATATATAATTACTATATATAGCTCCCACTATATATATATATATTATATATATATAACTATATATATATATACTATATATATATATATATATAATATAATATACTATATAGTATTTAATATTAAAACCCTAATAATGAAACTAATATATATATTAATATAATATATATATATATATATATAATATATATATATATATATATATATAATATAGATATATATATATATATAATTATATCTATATATATATATAAATATATATATATAATATATATATACTATATATATATATATATATATATAATATATATACTAATATATATTATATACTCACTATATACTATATATATATATATAATTATAATATCCCATCAAACTACTCAACCTATAATCACACCAATTCATATAGCTTCCCTAATTTTGCCAAACGCCTGCTTCAATACATAATACCTAAATACATAACATAATAAATACTACAACCTACATATATACATACTACAACCAGGCAAAATGAAATAGTCAAGTAATCAGTATTCTAATATAACATAAATATAATATATATCATTATACCTATACTACTCACTACTAATAATAAACAATATAATATACCTATTAGCCTACCTTACATACTAACCTACATTATCAACTCACACCTATACCCATACAACTATACACAACTAACTATATACTATACTATACCTATATACTACCTAACTAAATTAAAAATATTACACACATTAAATATCTAAATTATATAAATATTCACTACCCCATAACTAAGACTAACCACAAATCAATTCCATACACTAATAACACATACCCCCTACCTAAAAACCCCTACCACAAATAATATTATATATAGGTCAGGCCTCTAGAAGAGCCACAATCCTATCTCAAAAACTACAAAAAGCTACCAGGAAAAGGAATACATTGCTGTGATGCTGTCTAATTTTTATGCGGAAAATGTAAAAAAAAAAAAAAATTAAAAAAAATAAAATAAAAATAAATTATATCTCAAAAACTACAAATAGCTAAGCGAAAAGGAATACATTGTTGGAATCCTGGTAAAATTTTGGATAGGAAAAATGTAAAAAAAAAAATAAAACATAAAAATTATTTTGCTAATAATTTTTGATTAATAGACTTTGTATTAAATTTTGTTTTTTTTTAACATAAAGAATTACCCCCAAGGGATTACCGCACCGATGGCAGGAATCGGGGTGTCTTTCGGCCTTCCGGGGAACTACGGGTAGACTAATTCCCCCCCTCCGGGAGGGTCTCCGGAAACCCGCTCTTTGGTATGTTGGGTTGTCGCGGGGCTGTTCCTTTCCGCCCCTCCCCTACGGCGTATGGAAAACGTCCCCCCCTGTGTTCAGCGTCGGCTCGAGCCCCTAAATGACCACATACTTTACTTTACAAGTAAATATATATATACTATACTATAATATTATATAGTTATATATATTATATATATATAATATTTATATTATTATATATATACTATATATAATATATATATATATATACTATGTCCAGGCACCCCCCAAAAAAAATAGCCAATTTTTATGTTTACTTTTTCTCTTACACAATACCCAACATTTTTATTGTTTTTTTAATTATACATTTCCTAAACCAAAATTTCTACACACAGCGCAACTCTCACACACCACTATATTTCTCTATTCCCACTAAAATTAGCTTCTTGTACGATTTCGAGATAATGATTTAACTCTTTCAGTTACTATTTATTTTCTGTCTAATTATTTCTGTTATTTATTTAATTTCAAATTTTTTCCCGCAGTTGTAACGCAATAAAATTTTGCCAGGATTCCAGCAATGTATTCTTTTCCTGGTTAGCTTGTTGTAGGTTCTTCTGCATATGGATGTGGCTCTATCCTAGAGGCTGGCATGACACCAACGTATACTAATCACCAACTAACTCACACCCTCACAAAACACCCACGCTCTCAACATACACACACAGTACTACACTACCTACTAACAATTAAAATAACATACCCACCCCTACGACCCGATCCACCTATCTACTAGTACCTTATACCTACTACAAACCTATACCTCAACTATATACTACCAACCTTCCACACTCAAATATCACCCCCAATCACACAACCTCACCTAACCTACTACTCACCATCACACATACACTCAAAACTACAAAAAACACCATCACTCACTTACTCACAATACACTAAAATCTATACAACATAATCACAACCCACCCCCACACAACCCCATCACGCACCACACCACACAAACAACACCCACAAACACCACACCACCCTAACTATTATTACAATTATCTAACCATATAATATATCAAACACACCTACTAGCACCACCCAAAACTACACTACAAGACATCAAATAATCACATACAACCTCACAACATACCCTAATCAACTACACCAACGCACGAACCATAAACTATCTACAAACATATACATCTACTAATAAACTAAATCACATACCCACTATCAAATAACTAAAAAACTCAACAACAAACCCACACCATACTATACACCCAACACAACATATACACTACTACAAGCATATATAATGTCTCTTAAACCACACATCAACTCATCAACGCGAGTCAAAAAGCGCAAGCAAATGGAAAAGAGCAAAAGCACCACAAAAAGCGTTACATATCCCTGACAACCAACAATGCACACGCACGCCAAACGCACCGACACAGCATAACATCTATATACGCATCATCTCCACACTAACATCTCCCAAAGCAACGCACCTCGAAACGATGAAGACAGGCCATCCCCACCCCCAACATCATAAGCACACCAAAATGTTACATCATAAATCTCACCATATCGGAATCACCCATATACACAACCCAAAAACACAACATTACACATAAAATTTAAATAAGAATGAAGTAAACATATATTATGCAGTTATTGTAAACGTAACTCTTCGAACACACCAACCACCAAATCCTCACATACTACACAATCCCTACCTAGGACGCGATAAAACCATCAACAGCTCAACCATCCTATTATGAAAAATTTCACATAGGAAACAACTCAATCTGCCCGGTAAGCGACTTAGCCTCAGAGCCGCTAAACACCACAATAGCATGGAACACACACACACGCCCACTACTAATATCACCGATTAACACCTAATCATACACAAATAAAATTAACCTAAGACAATAACTACACATACTATATATATCCCCTTATATACTTAACAACATAACACTACCTATAACCTAATACTACTAATAAACAACAACAATCACTATACAACACATTACCAACAATAACTCATCAACTCACCCCCCCTAATACACTAACCCACCCACACCAACCCTAAAACAAACCACAATAACCTACCATAACCTCAACCTAACTATAACCAAACATACCACAAAGACGATCCATATACATATACGTCCTCAACCCCTTATGGCACACCCTAACACCCAACAACAACAAACACACAACGCATGACACACACCATATCACGGCCTACCCCAGACTCACCCCTAGCACCCAGGATTATCTTGCACAGCCAACCCTACCTGTTCAAAAAGCTCCCTCTTCGGCCACCGAAACTCATCATCTAATTATTCAGAAGCCCATATCATGAGCTCACCAAGTTAAGCAAACTACACAAACCAATACCACTATATACAAATACAAAGACTTACATAAAAATAAAGAAAAACTACTACCACTCACCATATATATATATAATATAACCGTAACTATATCAATACAACCTATACAATACTAAAATACAACTACATCAAACACTAACCTACACTAACCAAACACCCTCGAAACATAAACCAACCAACATCTATCACCTAAATCATATCACACATAAAATAACATACAACCAAATAACATCATATAATATATATAATATATATATATAATACCGGTATTATATAACTCACTACTACCACTAACCATAATACTATCACTAACTATACTAATAGTATATATATCACAATACCAAGATAATCTATACCATAATATAAACAACCCAACTATATAACAAACCAACCTAATACAATAACACACAAAAAACGCTACACAATAGAGAATATAAAGTAAATATATATACCTCAGACACTGAGACAAACACTACAAAAACACAATACAAACATATTTCCAACAGCGACTAAATCATATTCAAAAGTATCAAAAGTAGACTAAACCACACTACAAGTCATACAAACAACGAACAGTTTTACCATTGCTTTGTTTGATTTTACTGACCTAATAACATTATCAAACCCTACAACCACCTAACCTAAACTAACCTATATATATATAAATATATATATATAATATAGTAATATATATAACACACAACCAACTTAACCTTACCATAAATCACTTAACTACTAGTATAATCAACACACCATACCCATTAACACCACACATAACCCCCCAATAATCAACATACACCACTGACTCAAACATAAACCTATATCATATTCAACCAAACACACTTATATGACTACACTATAACCTCATACAATAACCTATACAACCCACCTCACACTGAGTATAAACAGTACAAACACACCACACACTGATAACACACAAACAGTTTGTAAAATGAAAAATCAACTCTATCTTCATATCACAATATCAAACACACATAATAAAACCACTACCCATAACCGAACACCCCATACAAATAAATCATACAATATAACTAAAACTTAAAACGCGTACCATCCTCAAACTAACGCTACTAACATATAAACCACAAAAACACCAACCAACAACCAAAAACACCCACACTACGCCAACACCACCCAACCACCCACACCCAAAACCCAAAACAAAAAAACCCACCACACCACCAACCCACACCGCCCCACCACCCAAAAAAAACACAAACAACCACAAACCAACCCAACCCCCACGAAACCCCACCTACCAAAACGCCACCCCCACCCACCAACAACGCAACCCCCCCACAACACAACAAAAAACCAACAAACACAACCACCAACACAAAACAACAGACCCAAAACAAACCACCACAACCCACAAACACCCCAACACCAACCCTAAACACCGCCACACAAAAAAAAGCCAAGCCACCCAATATAATATACCTTATAACTCTAAAACTATACATAAATAATACTAATACCAGGCTAAACCAAACCCATACCTCACTCATCTATATATAGTATATATATTATATATATATATTATATAATTACTATATATAATTATATATATATACTATATATATATATAACCATAATATATTATATATATATAAATATTACACATACTAACTATCCAAATATCTCACCTATAAAATATAAGAATACTACCTAATACATCAAAAATACTATATATACACATACCCATAACACCTAACCATAAATACTAAACCACCACTATGCTACTCACACGATCAACCTATTAGATAATATATTACATATACTATAATCATACAACAAACAACACCATCATAAAACGAATAAACAAATAACCACTAACCCCTAAATCTCATAATATATACTATATATATATATCCATATATATATATATATCATTATAATATATATATATATATATATATATATATATATATATTAATTATATATATATATAATATATATATTTATTATATATTATATATATACTATATATATTATATATATAATATATAAGGAATTGATTTTTTTTCCTTAAATATCTAAGTATTTAGTTTCATGCAGAATAATCCATTTAGAATAGAAATGAATTTACTTTAATTTACGTTAAATAAATAACCGAAAGAAATAGTAGTTTATACAGTTATACATGTAGTGGATGTATGATTGGGGATTTTCTATTATTTTAATGAAAATGTTATAACTTTTAACAAATCTCTTCTGTACCTTTTCCTAAAGTTCAAGTGGAATCTTCGATGTCAGAAATTTTATCGCAAAAACACCCCATTCTCACAATCCTCTTACACTCAACACCATTTACATATTTTAATCCACCTGAATTTAACTATACGCCAATCTATTGTACGAATATCACTCTCTCTTAACGCATACATGCTACAAACTATCACTATGCATCAACCGAAGATCAAAAATTACGCTTATGATAGGAACAACCAGATTCATCAAAACAAGATACCAACAAAATCGCGAAATTCACCAAACACAGCGGTCAAATATCAAAAATGAAAACAATAAATGTGGTAATTAATTTCATTTACAAATTGCATACTAAATTTACCAAGACTTTACTATGTTACTTTTATATTTTCTATTCACACGCCGGGAGGAGGGGGGAGGTTCGGAGTAATCTTAACCATCGTTTCGCACGATTCCCGCAGAAACATCGCATTCACGAAACCCCACTCTATCATACTCGCCTAACACGCACACAACCAACCACACCCCAACACACGCCACCAACACAGGTATCCTCAAATACCCAAGACACAACTTGAATCATTAACCCACCAAATTCCATGAAATGTTACCATATTTAGAGTGGACGTGTAAAATCTTGAAAAATAACCATCAAGACCTCCTCTTTAGAACTCGCAAAACTCACCCTCATCTAAGATAAAGAAGTATTTAAATACTTACTAGCTTCTTTAGCTCATCGAACAATATCCAAAATTAAAAATATCTCGCGTGTAGATTTTTTTTATTAACTGACTGGGTGAAAATTGCCAATTTAAAAAAATCTCTAATTTTTTTTAATGTTAATCCAATTTATATGAAATTTTCAGATTAGATTGAATTGGACGAGTTATATATCTTTTATTTCAGAAAGTTTTTTTTATATATACCACAAACCAACAATTTTCCTTTTTTAAAGAGCATTGTGTTGAGCTGCTACGTTCAACCAAATTTGCCGAACACACTCAATGCCCTCACGAGGTCCACAAAAATTCGATATGTAGAACCAAATGTCTAACATAAAAAAGCATTGAACACACAAAATTGCACTTAATCTTTACAAAATCATAACTCTACCTTCATAGTTTCATTTTTAAAACCCACACTCACCGAACAGACGAACACACACCACACCAATGACCACACTAAAAACTACATGAATATTAAAAAACCAATAAAAGTTAAAATTGTTAATTGTAATAAACCTATTACATTTATTGAAGTTTTATAACTCATTTATTTTTATTCATTTCAATAGGAAGCAACGCCAAAATTTTCAAAGTTGTTTTGGAAGTTTTGGCAAATTGAAATGTTCGTAAAACAAAATAAATTTAAACCCTGTTCAGCATTAAATAGTTTGTCATTTCCTTTCTCATTAGAGAATTCTATTATATTTTCAGAACCTGCAGAGGTTTTCTTATTATCATCTCGTTTTCGCTTCAAAACTCCATCCCTCTTTCTTAATTTTCATTAATTTATTCTCTCTAGAAGTTCTTCCAAGTTTTTTTTAACATCGTGTCCTCTTCTTCAAATGGAAATGCTTTCCTTTTTCCACCTCCACCTCTAATGCCTAATTTTTTATTAGATAATCAAATACTATGTTCATCTTTTGTTCAATTTAACTCATTTCGTTATTGTGTATTAAATTTAGGAATTCTTTACCTCCAGTTACTTTTATGTTCACATATAATTTTTTAAATTTTATAATGCAATATTATTGTTATTTATTTCAAGTACATTTCCATTTGTTTTTTTAGTTACATTCTCTAATATTTTTCTTCTTGTGCTTGTAAATCCTATCCCAATAATTCAGTCCTGACTCCTGCCCCTTACCTGTGTTTTCAACAGAGCACTATTTTCCCAATTTCAAATATTTATTTTTCGTACGTGTCGGAAGGAAACAAAAATTATTTTTACGATGTAATTAAATAGAAATAAATCAATAAGAAAAGTGTTTTAAAATTAATGAGCAGCCTAGTTCATAAATTAATAAGTATAAAAGAAAAAGAAAAAATATTTTGAACAATAGAAAGTTTTATGCTCTGAAGAAAATCGATTATTGAGTTGTGGTTTTTACCTTTGCATATCGCAAAATCTTATTGTCAAGGCAGACTTCCAAGACTATAAAAAAGAGTAAATTATGTTCTTCATATTCAGTTTTCTGGGTAGTTCAGTATCCTTTTAACCATGACACGATTCCAAATGTATTTCTCTTTATGAGTATACCCTCTTTAACAAGAGAATGTAAGATCCAGTTCCAGCAAATTTTCGATTGAAACAAATCTTTGGTCGAGACACTTTGCCCATCTCCTTCAACTTAATTAGCTTTAGAAGTATAATGATAGATGGATAACCTAACCAAGGTGTGAGTTCTACCTAATATATAGTGAGATATATATGAGGAGAGAGAGAGGAAAGACAGGGACGAAACAAAGGGCCACACTGGGTTGAATAATCAACTCTATGGGTTAGTCCTGGCTATACATATTTTAAATGTCAAAAAAAAGGCATGGTGAAATGAAAATTTAGTCAAGAATAAAAAACTAACTAAAACAATGTCCTTACATTATAAATAATCCTAATATTACCTAACAAAATCATATATTGTAAAGAATATTCATTTCTTGAAGATACGAGAAAACAGAGTTACTGCTAAAATGGAAGATTTAGAAAAGATATGCGATAACCTTTAAGAAGGTGTTATAAACCATAAAGTAGGAAAATGACGACGGCGAATGGGGTCCAGTTGGGGACAATCAATGAAGATATGCTGAACAGATTGCGGGGTATGGCGAGGACAAAATTTGCAAATGGGAGGAGTGTCCCGTGACATGTAGTGGCTGTGAGTGATATTGGTGTTGGAAATATAGAAGCGTTCAAGTATCACCTCGTGTAAGCGTTCTCGTCGGTGGGGGGAAGACCACTCACCAATGCTTGGCCTTATATTTTTAAGTTTCGCTCCTCGCAGATCACTCGTCCAACACTCTTGCCATTCAGACCGAAAGTCTTGTCTGAGAGCAGGATAATAACAGATGATGGAAAGCGGCCTTGTCGAATGGCATCCGGGAGGTACCTGGAACAGCTTCGAAAAGAAGAGGTGGCCATTTTGGCCCCTCTGTCAGCTACCTCAATGCCAGAAACCCTTACATTAGAAGGGGGGCCAACATTTTATGATTTGTTTCTTACGGGAGTGGAACTGCCGAAGAAATTGTTGTACAGCGGATACCATTATGTTTTTAGAATAAGGGGTTTTAAGTGCCTGGAGTGCGCTGAGCGAATCTGAATAAATGACATAAGAGTAGTCTTGATTAAGGAAAAAAATTCGAGAAAGGGAAATCATTATTGCATTAATTCTGCAGTAAATATTGCAGAATGAAGGGGAGTGTATGGGAGTAGTTGCGGTCAGGAAAGACAGCATGCACACCCACACTGTCCCCTGTTTTAGAGCCGTCAGTAAATACTGGAGTAATTTCACCGTGAACTGCGGAATGAGACAGGAATGATGCCTTTATCAAGGAGGCAGCAGGGTGGCTAGATTTGGAGAGGAAGGTCAGGATCAAGCAAATGGTGGGAGCAGGGAATAGCCAAAGTGTATACCTTTCGTCATAAGAGAAAGGCAGCACTTTTTGCAAAGTGATGTTCAAGAAGTTAAGGATGTTATGAACTGTTTTTGAAAATGGCCAATAATTAGGATTCTGATGTATCTCCCGCAGAATCGATGTCAGAGCAGACGGTAATATGGTTTGAAAGAGAAGATAACTTGTGCACATGATGTACTCCTTTCGAAGAGAGAGTGGCAGCACATTGGATTCAACTTCAAGGCTCGCCGTGGGGGATGATCGGAAGGCTACAGTGGAGATAAGGATGACATCGTTTTGGATGGGATCTAACAGGTGTGGTAGAGTTGGGTAGGGCTGACCATATACTACACAGCCATAGTCCAACTTCGATCGGATTAGGGCGATATAGAGACGTAAAAGGGACTTGCGATCAGCACCCCAAGATTTTGAGGCGAGATAACGTAATAGGTCAAGCACGCGATGACAAGTTGTTTTCAGGAGTTTAATATGCTGTGCGTATGTTAAGTGGACATCTAGAATGAGTCCTAGAAATTTGACCTGTGAAGTTAGAGGAATGGGCGAGCCATATAAGGTAAGGTTCGTGGGAGGAAGGTGGCAGTTTCTTCAATTCCTTTTTTCTTAAAAAGTACTTCTGAGGTTTTGATTGGTGAGAAATGGAAGCCATGGGAGTTGCCCCATTGTGAAATATTCTCAATAGCTAGTTGAAGTTGCCGTTCAAGAAAAAGCAGTCTGGCACCGGCTATTTAGAGCGCAAGATCATCAACATAGAGAGAAAAGTTGACCTTCTCTGGGATAGGTAACGATATCATTAAATCCTAGAGCAAAGAGTGATATACTAAGAACACTACCCTGCGGAACGCCTTCATCCAGAGTAAAGTGGCGTGACAGAATAGAAGAGGACCGAACCTGGATGGATCTATTTGACAGAAGGCATTTAATGAAAAGAGGGAGTTGTCCTCGAAAACCGAGCGAGAGACTAGGTTACGTCATCAAAAGGGGGTGTACCATGGAGATTATGGAGAACCCCAGTTCTCCACGTTGTGTCATAAGCTTTTTTGAGGTCAAAAAAGACACCAAGTACCATCCCATCGGTTGAGAAGGCTTCCCGGTTGTCATGGTCCAGTTTTAACCAAGGATTCGCAGTAGAACGATTTTTGCTGAAACCAAACTGGAAGTTTAAAAAAGCCTAGTGACTCTCCAGAACAGGGAGAAGGCGTCCTGAAACCATGTTCTCCATTAATTTACAGGTATGATAGGTCAGTGAAATTAGTCTTTGGTTGTCCGCCAACTTTGGATCTTTCCCAGGTTTGTTGATATGGATTACAAAAGCTGAAATCCAAATTGATGGAAAAGAAGATTCGATCCAGATTCTGTTATAGAGATCCAGCCAAAACATTGATGCCGAGAAGTGAATATGACGGAGCATAATGTTCGAAATCATGTCTGGGCTAAGGGCACCGTCTTTGCTATTTGCCAATGCAGTTTGATACTCTGGAAGTGTAAAAAGACGGTTATAGGTATGATCTTTCGCTGTTGTAAAGTTTGGCAGTGTAATGTTAGTTCTCAATTTTTGAAATGCTTTAGGATAGCGGAAAAAGTTCCAGTGGCTACAAAAGTATAACCTAATGCATCTGCAACAGCAGCAGGAGCGGAGATTATGTTGGTTATATCTGGCCTATAATCTAGGATTGTGGGTGAGGAGTTGTTGGAGAGACGAGATATTTTCTGTGCAACAATCCATACTAAAGGAAGGGGAATTGTGGAGTTGACAGTCAAAATATATGATCGAAAATATTGTTTACCTGTTTGGAGATTAATTTGCCAAAATCTCGCCGCAACTCCTTTAAAAATAATCATGTTTGGGGTGGTAAGGGTCCTTTTGTATTGCCTGTAGAGTTTTTATCAGGAAACTTATTAAGCTATTAAGAATATATCACCCTGTCCGAACTCTATCATGTATACATTTATAGTCATTTCCATCCCAGCTTTAAACAGGCTGAGTTAAAGTTGTGAAACATGTAATAGAAAGTTTTCACCACTGAGAACACTGCCCTCGAAATGCCACAAGTGACTAGCGTACAAGTTAGCTAACATCTTATAGCATGTTCGCTGGTGATCTAGTCTGTAATGACACCCGATAGTCGGATGTGGCGTGGCCTCCTTAAGCCAAATCACAGTGAGGAGGATTGTTTTGAATAAGAGGTCCCGGAAACGATAGACTACGCTGAGAAAGAGATGAGTCAGCTCGATGGCCTTGGTTCAGGGGCAGCCTGATGTCCGGCAGCCCAGAAGATGGGGTAATTCTGGATCTGAGTCGGAGCCGGACTGGATGTCTGGCTCCAGACAAGGGTCTGAGTCACACGAGCGAGGCGCGTGCGCTCGCAGGGCCAGATTGATGGAGAATTGATGACGTTTTCCTGATCTTGAGGATGTTATATGGGGCGAAAAAATGTGTGAATAATATAGTTATATATAGTATATAGTATAATATACTAGCATATATATAGATAATATATAGTATAGATTATAATCATATATGAATATATATTAGTATATATGATATATGAATGCTATTTCAAATATGTAGATATCAATATATATATAATATAGTAGGAGAGTTTTATTAGTATATTATATATATATCTTTTACCTGTAGTTGTGGCAGGTATATATTATTAAATTATGTATATAGTTTACATATATATATATTATATATTATATATAATCTATTATATACAATTATTACTAATATAGTAAAGATATTATATTTAATTATAATATACATATATATATTAGGATTAAGTATTTAATATTATAGTAAATAATATATATATAGTATATATTACTATTATATGTATATATTACTATAATATATGTTATTCGATTATATATATATATATATATATATATTAATAATACTATATTATAATATAGTATCACGACAGCGTCGTTGCTGGCTAATCTACCAGTTGTGCCATCTTGCAGAAACCTTCCTCGAGTGGTGTTCATCTCTGTACATTCGTTCTCAGTCCTACAGCCATTCCCCAGTAGACACTCCTGCCGTAAGGTTCAGTGCATCTTCCAATGGCGTGTTTCCAGGTCTTTTCCCTGCGGCCAGCCGCATGGTGCATCTGTCGTCGCACAGGCATTCTTAACCGGCTTTCGTTGAGTCCTCGTTCCCTGTTCCATTCTCACTTGTGTCCCATGAAGCACATCTGTGAAGCTGTGAGATCTTGTATGATCATAGTAATTTATTGTTAACATCTGGCAACGCGTGTTGTCAATGGTTTGTTACAGCATGAAACTGAAGTCAAGAATTTATTCTTCCATGCAGAGGTTTTTCGAACACTGGAACTTCTGCGTTTGCTCTGGAGGGTAACCATGAAACCGGAACGTTACCATAGATACGTGCCCAAAAAGACACGTTTCGAAGCGTGAGTTTTTTGTACAGAAGCCCGGTTTTGATATAGCACGTGTATTGATTCCATTTTCTCAGGCTAATCGTCTCAGGTGTGAACTCTCTCAACCAATCTCTGGCACTGCTGCATCTCTGGCGCGTCTATGTCTTCTCATTTTGTTTGGTGTTCAGATGTCGGCAGCGAATCCGATCTATACAGCTCAGTGAATGGTCTCATGTTTTGTTGTACATCACGCTTTTTTCGACTTCTTATGGTGTAAACCTGTGTTCTTGCTCATTACTGTAGTGTCCTATCTCGTCTACGCTCCATTATTGCTCCAAGTGATTTGAATTTACGCTAACGTCGTACGGTCTACGTTCCTTCTGTATTTGATGTTCAGTGTTTGTTCTTACGTCTGCTACTATCTCATCTATATCCGTCTTCTGTAACGGGTATGTCATTCTTCGATACCTATTTCGACGACCAAATTTGGAGCATCCAGTCTGTCTCAAATTTTCTTGCAGGTGCCGGCCCTGCCTGCTATCGAGATGCTGCATCGATCTGCGTATAGTCTGTGTGCTGCATGTTCACATTCTGTCTACTATATGCTCTTCAGTCCGTTATGCCCTGTATATATGAATAGACGGGCGAAGCAACTTCCTCGTGCTCGCTCTCTGCTGAAACTCACTCAACCGATCTTCTTGCACTTCACTCGCTGTATGTACTGTTTTATTGCGGTGCTTTTTTAATTGTTTGTGGTACTTCATATCTTCTTCGTGCGTGCTCTCCACTAGCTTTTCCCACTAATCCATACTCAAAGGCTTTTCCAAGTCCACATCTTACCCCTTTATTCCCATTTTATGTTTTTTTTTGTATCAACATTTTAATATTATATAATATATATTATATATATATATAAGTTATGTTATTATATATAATATATATCTCATATATATTATCTAAGTAATAATATTAACATGTTAATTATATAATATATATATTATTTACTAACAGTATATATAATATATATAGTATTAATATTATGTTTATATATATTATATATATATATATATATATATATATATATATATATATTAATATAATAATTATATAATATAAGATATATTAATATATATTCACCTTTGTTTCGCGGCGCCTATAACATCTCAAGTAGAAAATATTTCAGCTTCTGCGTAGTAAATATTTGCGACCTCAGAGCGGCGGTCTGTGGAGCCAGAAGCTTCCAGTCCGGCGTGCCGACTCACCGGATTCAGAATTCCAGTCTGGCACCTGACTCAGGCTCCTGAACAGAGCCCTCCGCTGACTCATAATTTTTCTTTCGTTCTAGCTATCTATGTTTCGGCGACCTCTTATGCAATCAATCCTTCACTGGATTAGGCTTGAAAGGCAATCGCGAGCATCGGGAGTCACTTCACTGAATACGAAAAGAGTTAGTTTTAAAGGCATACAGCTAGTGATTCGAGGTAGTTCAGGGAAACTTTTATTCAGAATGTTACAGAGATTTAAACTTCAGTGTTCTAATATGCTAGTGAAAATAGTAAACATGTAGTATCGATTGGAATAGTAGTTTGGGGTGATATAGTTATAATTAGTAATAAGCTTTCTACTATAACTACTACCGAACCTAGTACTACACTAAGTACAGCCCACTGCTTACTACTGACTACTAGTCTACTATTACTACTATACGCACCACTACTAACAGCTACTAACGGACAAACGCCTATCTACTACTACTATCTGGCTACTACTACTACTTATACTACTATACCACTATCGTAACCTTCCTACGTTTATCGGAACTTCTGTAATCCCATTCTACGTCTTAATTGTTGATGTATGCACATGCGATCTTTTACTTCTGGTTCGAGTATCTCCCCTGCTAGGTGAGTAAGATTTTATTATTATGTACTGTTACTTTGTCACACTAAAATATGGGTGTACAACAAGTACGTAAGTTAAAAGCATTAAAAGCTAGGGTCGGACGAGAGATGGTGTGTTGGCCATGCATGAGGGGAGCTATTTTGCCCAATCTGCTTAGTCGCTTAGGGCGTAAAACGTGTTTTTAGCTGGAAGTTTCCGTACTACATACTAATAAATAAAGTGCTTTATAATATCTCAAATCCCTGAGAAAATCTGTTAGCTATGTTAGAATATATTAGAGGTTGAACGCTTTCGTCTAGGGTTCAGCGCCTTCCATTGGAGAATTTGTTAATGTGTCCAACGTTACTTCCGCTGTCCAGTATTGGTGTTATATTTTTTTGGATAAAGATGTTTGGTGAAGATTTTTAATTTATGTGTAAGTTTGTTGGTTGTGTGTGTGATTGTTGTTTGTGATTGTTTGCTCTGTTCGGTGTTGCGTCGTTGTTGTGTTTTGTTGTTGGTGTCTGACTTGTGTTGTTTCGTGTGGTAAAGTTTGGTGATGTTGTTATGTTTATATATATTAGCTATCCCGGTTTTGGGATTTTGACAGTATAAATCTTCTCCATGTCCCTTCAGCTGTATTCTAACTACTACCGCACTACTACCGTATGCCTACTACCTACTGACTACTACTTACTACTACTACTATACGCTGACTACTCTACTGGCCGAATTGTTATATGATACTAGGCACCTAAACTGCGTAAACAGTAATAAAAAGCAGTGAAAGGCAAATGACGGTATTGGATCACGAGTTTGGGGAGTGATGTCCGCCCATTGGGCGGGGCTCGCGGTATTTGTTTTTACTGCTTTGGGTCACAAAAACATTGGTCTTTATGAAATTGACGAAACTTTTTCTTTTGAAAACAGTAATTTTTAAACAGATGATAAACAGTTTTTAAAATCAACTATATTGGAATTTCGCATGAAGTTCTAACTTAACACAGTTTTCTGAGTAAGTATATCGATAAGCGAAGTTTTCTTTTGGTGGCGAAGTACCGTCCATCTCCTATTTTTTCACCGCTCTATCCGCTCTCCTTTTGATCTTCAATCTATATTTCAGACGAGCACAGCTCCATTAGGTGGGTCTCAACCTCAATGTAGCGAGTACTGAACGCATATATAAACTGTACAGCAGAACCGATACATCCCAGTCATTTTCATCTTCATATATATATAGTATATAAATATATATATATTATATTAGTAATGGATGTATATATAGTATATATAATATATATTAATATTCATATAATATATATATATATATATATAATATAATATATAGTATAATCTATATAAATAATAATATATATATGATATAATTGAGATCATATCTGAAAATCAGTGTTGTTTTACTTAGCTATCCTCTGTCTCATTTGATCTGGCAAGAGAGTCGGTACAGATAAAACACCTACATAGTCCGACAGCACTGACATAGCTCTGTCCCCGCCCGCCCGCACACACCGGTGTTATTCACAGCGATCGTGGTACTAACATATAAGTGATGTTGTGGATCTAGGTATAAGACGCTAAAGAGTAAGACGGGTAGCGCAGCAGTGGGTGGGATGGGACCCATCACCACACAGCGTTGCGTCAACGTCGGTTACGTCCTTCAGGGGTCAGTAAAACAACTTAACGCTACCTAAGTACGTAACAGAGTAGGACGTATAGCAACGGTAAAAGACGGTAAGAGACGCATATCAGACTTGCAGGATGTGGGGGTGAGAGGTAGGAACCACTGTCTAGGTCGCAAAGAGATTAGCCGTGTTAACGATCTTGAAGGTGATGAATAAAACGTAATTTGGTTGAAGTTTATTAACATGAAACGAAATAAATCTTTAAGTACAGCAAATATGACTTGGAATCAATAGATTGTGCATATATGGATCGAATTGAGGCATCGTGGCTTAGGAGTGGTGTGGCTCGGTAATCTATGGTGGGTTGTGATTTATTGAGTTACCTGGCTGCTTTCCGGGTATAGTAACAGTAATTTCGCACGTTAAAACATGAAACCAAGAATTTTAGTAAAAACTAGAAGAATGAATATATATGATATCAATATAATAGATTATGATATATAGGTTGGCGGTGATATATTTATTAGTGGCGCTATAATATATATATATAGATAGCTATATTCATATATATATTATTATTAGTTATTATTATGAATATATATGGTTATAATATATATGTATATAATATATAGTAATATATGGGATATTAATAAATACGCGCGACCCCTCTCTCAGATACGGAGTATATCGCTATAACACTGTAATGGCCAGTCGACTGAACGTCTTAAGCCCATGCAGCGCCGGCGAAGATATTTTTAGGTACGTTCGCGTGCAAGGGGCCCCCGTATGATATTGCGTTTCCTGGGGCGGACGCTCGCGCTTGTTTCGACCACGCCCGGCGGACGCCGATTCGCGTTGGAGCTGAACGTGGGCCAGAGCTAAAATGCAGACAGCTACTTTCATGGAATAGTTGCCCTGTGAGAATGTAGCTCAGCTACTTCATCGAAGAGTAGCTCATGGACGTGGCTACGCCACCCATGTACGAGGTGCTCACACGTATGGTTGGTGCGATATAACTACACACCCTTGTGACTCACTCAATAGTAGTGTTCCGCTAAATACGATCCAGGAACATTCCGCATCCTCAGCACTCTGTGGATGAGTGGAATCAAAGGGGCCGTAGACGGAGTTGAACGAAAGGGGGCTGATGGGCTAGAAAAATGTTTGTGAATGCTTGTATGAGCAGTGTGCTCATTTAAGTCTCACCACGCAGCGTAAGTCCGATCCTCCTCATAGGCGATGCCCGAGTAGAACGGTACGGGGATCCCCAGGGACCGGCCACGGCGAATAAGGCACCCCGAAAGTAGCCCTAAAGGTACCGTCTTTGCGGAAGTAGTTGGCCAAGATATCACGTCAGAGGTAAGCACCCTGGTCCATGGGCTGACCTGGGTCCACATATAGAGGGCATGCAATCTCTTCATAGGGGGGCAGGGGATGACAAAGGGAGCTGTAACGGAGTGGATGGGAGATAAGAGAGGGAGCTTGCAGACACGGACTTACTTGCGGAGTTAAGGAACCCAGGTAGGCTACAGCAGCTTGACAGCGTAGTGATAGTCTTTCGTTTAAGTCCGACTGAGTCAGGTACCACAGTGTACTACACGGGGCCTACGCGAGCTTCATTGCGATTTAAGAATAGGGACCGGTCGCCGCCGAAGGGGGAAGCACTGTTATGGTGGTGGTGTGCAACACGCTCGATGCCGGGACTGGCCCAAAACAAAAGGAAGCTTGAAAAAGTACCGTCGCCGGCCGGTTCTATCGCTTCGCCGCTGCTGCAGATCAGATAGCCAGTAGCCGTCAGGCCGGCGGAGGTGCGCCTCAGATACTTACTCACGCGTAAGACGCTGGTGGTACGGTCTCGAGGACTATGCGGTCACAGCATTGGATATGGGGTCATAATGCTGGATCCACGTTCGATTTTGTCTGACTCTTCCGAGGGCTCCCTCTGGCGCCCAATTTTATTTTATTTTTCTTATTATCTCCGCTGGACTACTCCGACTTCTTCTCGAGTGTGTTTCTAGTTTGTTTTTCCTGACTTTTTATTTTCAATATCTCTTTCTTGTCACTACTACCGTCTCTAGTGACTTTCGAGCCATCTGTTAGAGAATAAATTGACATATTCCACAGGATTCATCGCCTTTTCTTTATTCTGCAATTGTCTGTCTTTTTCGCACCTTTCCGGGGCTCCGTCACCGAATCTTCTGTGATCGGAGAGATTTGACTCGTACTCCAGTATACTCATTCACATTTTACGTGTAGCTACTTCAGAGCGATGATTTAATGAGTCTGATAATGGATCGCTGATGTTCGATTTCGGTCTGGTGGAATACTGTTTCATCTACTATCGTGTGAAACTATCGTGATCGTCCTCTGTTGGAGTAAAAACGATTCCATGGACTCTTCCATTCCCTTCCGTATAACAGAACTTATCACATTTAATGGCGAATATTCTTATACTCCTCTCCAACTGTCCACCATCGTCTCACCTGCGCTCTCTCGAGGGTTACTCCTCCCATTCTTGATTAAATCAGCACAAATATACTGTATATATTATCATTTATATTTTATAGATAGATTATAATATATATGATAATGATATATATAATTATATATATAGATATTTATTATGAAGTATATATATATATTAGTCTATTTTATATATATTAAAGTTTGGGATGTTAATTATTTTTTGGAAATTGGTATGATCGACGTATCGATTATCGTATTTTGCTTCGCGGAGCGAGCAGAAAATAATGCGGATACTGATAATGAAAAAAAGCATAATAGATAAGCCGAACTCGTACATGTTTAGGAATGTCTAGACGATATCCGATAAGCCCGGATACCTAAATGGTATCGGATACGATAGTTCGGCGACCGCATATGCCTTCTAGCATTACTATGCCGCATTGCACGTATATTATATCATATATATATATATAATTAATAATAATAATATACTTATATATATATAAATATCATGATTTATTTGATAACTAAATTTAATGATATATTATTATATATATATATATGAGTAGTTATATATATATATAGTATGTAGTCTATGCTTCCATTCAAGACTGGTTGTATACACATTATAGTTTGTAGTTTGCTGTTCGTACTAGTGCGACGGTCGCGAATATTGGCTAAAGATTGCGCCAGCAAATCTTTTAAGCATAAAGTCAAAAATGAAATGTAATATATAGTCCTGCTTCCTGTGAGAGATGCTCTTCAGTCAGATCATTGAGTCAGATAAGAAGAATGACAATAAGAGATCCAATAAGAAATAATATGTCAAGGTCACGATACTCTTCCTCCAAATGCCTCCCGGAATGAAAAGAAGTTTCAATGGAAGAAGGCTGCCGACTGTAAAATCGATCACAACTATCAATCGCTAAACACGAAAGTATGTCGGACGCCAACGCGTGAAATACGGGCGGCAGGCTGGATAAGGGCTGTGATACCTAATTGCCTGCACTGAATCACGAGTATCTCACAATGGGCGTTTTTGGTTTACTAGTCTTTAACTTTTATTGGAATATTCTCTACTTATGTTGAATAAACACATATCTGTTCAATGTGGATTTTTCGAAATTTACACCTTTTCATATGGGCCACTGTAATTACGACGACACCGAATCCTACAAGTTTTAGTCCTAATATGTGTGATACCCGGCAGGCGCAATCAGACCAGGGCCATAGTCGGTGTAGTCTTAGAGTGCAACGGGCGAGGAGTTTCGCTGCCTTCTGATAGCAACAGAGAAACGAACAAAAGAAATGAAGAAAAAACTACAATAGACAAAATTCCCCAATCAGACACAACTCGAGAAAAGACTCAAAGCAGCAACGAACATCATTGATAGGCCGTACTTCAAATTTTTCATTTAAGCTGTATTTGGATGTAATGGTCTTCATTTTTTCATAAACAATCAAAGTTCGAGGATTCATTCGGCTGAGACATAAGAAACGGTCCTTTTCGCATGGATCTCTTCCATCATCGTCAAGTTTGGAATTATGGCAGTAGCGCAACTCATTTTTGGACCACTACGAACTTATTGGATTCTCTTCGTGAATTGTCCTAACGATGGTTCTGTGACCGGGCTCCCTGTTTATTATGTATGAGAATTTTCAAATAAAGGACGCCTAAAGGTTTCAAGCAAACTTCGCTGCTACCATAGACTTCCGTTTACGTATGGATATCTTTCATTTTTAGTTATCCGATTAGGCTAGAAATAATTTTTTGGATTCCACCTATCGAACCTTTGGATTCTTGCTCCGGAAATTCTCTCACTGGTTCTGTGACCGCTTCCCTCTTTAATGTCAGAAGAAATTTTTACAACATAAAGGACCTACATTTTCAGCAACTTCTCCTCTACCAATATTCATCAGCCAATTTGTTCCGTCGTAACTACAAGAGCTTGCAACTATTACGTGCCGCGATCCTGGTCAAACCATGGATACATTGAAACGACTGCCTTATAGACTGGACCTTTCCCAGGATGCACTTCGCATCAGTGGCCTATTTAACGTGTTGAATAACTCAATTGTGCAATATCAATCATATTAAGTATAAACATTTGTATTATGCATTAAATCGTTTGTACTGACTTGTTTATATAACGGATATAACCAAATATATGCCTGTGTTTGAATGCACCTTTTGATTTTCGTGTCTGTATTATAAGTTCTAATTATCTGCTGCTAGGCACTGTTTTTTATGATCTTCGGATGTTACCAGTATGCTCGGTGATGGTTTGCGCAATATTTTAATTTCTTTGTATACTGATTTTTGTTCGTTCAATGTTTGTTGATTGTCTACATATGTTTCGGGCATGAAGTAGATTGTTATTTGGAAACTATAAAACTATATTTAGTATATTTTCTCTTATATTATTAGTAACCATACTCCATTTCTCACTCCGCTGTTAGCAGCAGAGTTAATCGTGCACCCATTAAATAACTGTATAATGAATCTTATAGTTTGTGTTCGTTGAATTAGCTAAAATATTAATATATTATATATATATATATATATATAGTATTAGGTAAATATTATTTATTATATATTAATATAATATATATATTATATATATGATATAATAAATATAGAGTAGTATGCTATTAAGGCATTCATAGGTATTATAGGATACTTTAGAAATATATATAATATATAATATAGTATATATATATATAATATAATAATATTATAATATATATTATATAGATATATAATATAATATCTATATATAAATATATATTATATATCTATAAATATATATTATTATATAGCTCATATATATATTATATAATATATATATATATATATATTATATATTATGTATATATATTTATAATATATCAATATATATAGTTATGTTTAAATAATATATATATAATATATATATATATAATATATATACGTAGTATAGATATATATATAATATATCTAGTATATATATAAATATATATAATATATAATATTCATATTCGTAACCGTCTAAAAGGCCTCATTTACATTTTGCTAATAGTAATTTCCCAACAACTGAATTTACCCTCTTACGAGCCATTTTCCATTCGGATGGCGTGGTTCCCAGTGATATATAATTATATATATATATATATATATAATATATATTAACTATATAAATATATATTATTAACTAATTAGATATATATATATATATATATACCATATATACATGATATATATATAATATATATTATATATTATATAATATTAATTATATATATATATAGTATTATAATATATATATATATATATAATAGTAATATATATTTGTATTAAACAGAAACAATGTTATTTAATTTTGCAAACGCCATATAATAAACCTATCATTTTGCAACGCTTTATTTAGCTTCATAGAAAAGATAGAAACAGTTTATTATTATTATATTATAATCTTATTATTTTAATTATTATTGTTATATGTATTTATATATCTATGTATTATTATGTTATTATATTATTATTATTATATTTATATGTATTCAATAATCAATTATCTATAGTATTACATTGTAATTTCAAAATTATTAATTTTATAAGGTTTCATTGCTCACCAGATAGTATATTAAGGATTTTCAAAATAGTATGTTTAAAATTCAAATATAATTTGGTAATTCGTATAAGTAGGGTTGGAGGGGTAAATGAAGCATTTATGCGAGTAAGAAATATTAAGGTTTATTTAATTTATATTGACCATAATAAGGTGTGATGCACCCGATATGTGTCTATAAAGGCTGAGCATTTGCGAGAGAATTGGAAGGTATTCGTATTTTTTTTTTAATCTTTCACGGAAATGATAGGGTGGGTGTTTGACAGGTTTTGCTCCGCCTCCCCTTGTAATTAATAGTATACTTCTACCTGCTGCTTTAGTAGTAAAGGTGTGATCATTTTAATTTTGTTATTATGATATTTTGTTCAAAGAGTTTATTATGAAGTATAAAGCATACTTTTAAGAAGTATGAAGGGGTTTGTCCGGAAGTTTCCTTTTGATGCCGCACATGTGGTTGGGTGGTATGTATATTTAATTCAAATGTGGCAACGTATTGTTTAGCTCTGCAACTAATTTACCGTAGATATTTGCATGCTACAAGTTATTAGTTTACTACTGAGATTGCAAACAAGCGTTACCTGCTTTTTATTTGTGAGATATTTTTGGTGTTAAAATTTTATTGCTATATGTTTATGGGTTTTTTTAAGTAAGTAAAAAATACTCTGCGTAGATTAAGTTAAATTGTTTGGGAGTGGTGAGTTAAAATATTAAGGTGAGTTTATTTTATTAAATAGTTCTTTGTTGTACTTTAAAATTTTTTCTGATTTATTACGTGCATTGTTAATAAGAGTGCTGGTTCTATCTTGTTGATAAATTCATTTTATTTTTGAAAATGATTTTAAACAGAGATTGGTTAAAATTTTAAATTTTCTAACATTTTATTTCTTTGTAATTTTATTTAAGCAATCGTTTATAGATTCAATTAAATTCGGTTGGATTGCTTATGTTATGAGTAGTTGTGGTATTTCTCAGTAATCGTTAATCAAGTCTTATTATTCTTCATAATAAATATTGGTTAGCATTATTTATTGAACCAGCCGTCTAGGATGACGTTGTTATGGTTAATTTACTGTATGTATTTTTAATCAAAAGTGTTGACCGAAGCATTAAATGTTGCTATCCTTAATATAGACAATTTTTTGGGGTTTAGCAATAGATTGATATATTTATACTTTATAAAGACTTATGGAGTTAAAAATGCAAATAACTTACTGAATATTGTTAATTATTAATATTAATTTATTTATTTCTTTGTTATGACGCATTGAAAATTTGAAGTAAATAGTAGGTGCGGTAGTATTTATATTGGACATTGGAGTATTGGGGTACTCTTTGGTTAGTGATGAATTTCCTTTTACAATAAAATTATATGTATAAATATAATATAGATTATATATATACTTAATATTTATATATATATAATACGATATATATATATATATATATATTCTATAAATTATAAATATATATATAATAGTATGATCTATAGATATATATGATATATATAATTTATATTATTATATATTATATATATATATTTAGTATAAATATATATATTATATATAATATATATTATATATATATATATATATATGTAATATATATATATATAATATAGATATGATATAAATATATATATGATATATATATATAAAAAGTCGTTCTTTATTCACATAAGCTTATATTCGTTAGATTATGTCATTATTTACATTGCTCTATTGGATTGTATATGCCTACGCGTAGAAACGAAGCCCCCGCAATTTGACAGCGTTTCTCTTAATCAAACAGGTTTGTGTGGTTAAGTTCAATGAATTACACGACGGTGTTAGGATCTAACGATCCATTGTAACCTAGCGGAGTTAGGAGAGTACTGTTCATTTAGTGGCGTAACCATTTAGTGTGTGTGGCAATCGTCTGGGGACCTGTTCAACCATTCAACTGTTCAGTTTTCATTCAACGAGATATAAAAGTAAGCTCGGACATGCTGTCGAATATGCAAGCATCAATAATTTTGTAGTGCCTCGGGATATGGGTGTTCAATAGGCATTGTTTTAACTGTTTCAAGCGTTATTTTCAAGTGAATTTATATTAATTACTTTAAAAAAAGTATTTCTAGTACTGTAAAAGTAATCTTTTAATGTCTAATTTTTCCGGGTCGGAAAAACGGTTGTATTGAATGTATTGCGATTATCCGTCCTTTTTTGTTATCCTAATTCATTTTGAGGCATTTTTTTTAGGTGTGGACTTATATAGAAAGTTGACAACAATTGTATGTAGCAGAATTATTTATTTAGCGTCGCAATAAAAGTACGTACTATATCAATAGTAGATATATATACTATTATTATATATATAATATATAATATATAATACTATAAAATATATATATATTATATAGTATATAGTAATATATATATATGTATATATAATATAATATATATAATAATATATAATAAAATGATATATATATAGATAAGATATATATATATAATATTTATATATAATATATATATATATAATATATAAATAAGTAATATATATATATAATATATATATAAAATATAATATATATATAATATATATATATAAAAATATATAATTTAACTACTAAAAGGTAGTGCTGGAAGATGAAAAGTTACGACTAAACTTATTTGTCTGTGCAGGTGATTTTTCGAAGGTTTGCCGTTCCTTGTTCAGCGTTCAACGGCTCGAGAACAGTCAAAGTTTCCATTAGGATAACCTTGCCAAGTTTTTGCAATCTTAATGTTAGTATATCTGTAATATAAATATATATATTATATTAAATATATTAATAAATATATACTATATATATATGTATAATCATATATATATATATAAAATATATATATATATATATAATATATAAATATTATATATTTCTATATATTATATTATAGTATATAATATAATTATATAGTATAATATATATATATATATAGTATATATTATATTAAAATATTAAAGTAAAGCTAAAGTAAAAAAAATACTAAATATATATAATATAATATATAATATTAATATTATATCAATAATATATATATATATTATATAATAATATTATTATATTATTATATATATATTATATTAAGTATATGATAGTAAATACCCGAAGTTTTGCAATCAGGTAAAAATATTTATGGTATTTGAAGTTGGAGCTAAAATACGGAAAATAGGTCGGTTTTGAAAATTCAGAAAATAATATATTTCGTGACTACGGGCTAAACCTTTGATTATATATTGAAAATATGGCTAGCAACGAAGTTTTATTGGAGTTATGGAAAGGTTTGAGTCTGACAGGTACAGACGCCGCGAACTTTTGTCGGGATGAGCGCATGCGCGAAAGGGGATCTATAAAGAAGAGAGAGATAGAAGAACAAAAAATTAAAGCAGAGATTGAGGAGAGGAAAATCTCAAAAGAGAAGGAAATAGAAGAACAACGAATTCAGGCATAGATGGAGGAGAAAAGGATCAATGCAGATTTTGAAGAACGTAGAATGCAGATGGAAGCCGAGGCAGATGAAAGAAAGATTAAAGCCGAGGCGGAAGAACGAAAAGCAAGGTTTGAAGCAGATAAAGATGCCAGAGAACCGGAAGAGAGAATCACACAGATGAAACCTGATGCAGAAGAGCGCCAAAGGCAGCATGATGCGACCATAGCATCGCAGAATCTTCCTCTCTCATATAATGCTTCTACAATTAACAAGCTTCCTAAGCTGAAGATCCCAAACTTTGACGAAAAAATAAATAATATAGAAGACTATCTAACCTTGTTTGAAAAACAAGCAGTCGCGAACTCCATCCTAGGGGAAAGGTATGCACACCTGTTGGGGTCGTTGTTAACCAGCAAGGCTGTGAAAGTATATAATGAACTTACTGTAGATGATGCGTCTAGCTATGACGTCCTAAAGAAAGCTTTGTTGGTCCGGTACGGCCTAACGGAGAGTGGCTACCGATCCAAATTTAAGTCAATGTCTCCTACCAATGATGACAATCCTAATGTATACATGAATAAAGTACTTGATGCCCTCAAGAAATGGATAGCCGCTGCCAACGTAAGGGAGAGCGTCGAAGAGCTATTGAAATTTTATAGCATGTCAGATATAATATTGAAACGTAACTAGACTAGCCCGTGGTTCCTAAGAAGAAAGGATTGAAAAAAGAGAGTCAGAAATCAATCTCAGTTCACAAAATTATTTGCAATCCCCATAAATTAAGTTTAGGCGCCGCGAATTAGTCACGGGGAGACTTAAAAAGCAGACTTGGAAATGTTATACGACATAATTAATGAAGGAAAAGGTCCGTCATATAACCACAAACCACAATCCTTTAAAGAATAATGTGTCGCACATTGCCTGGGGCAACGACTACAGAAGGACAATACAAGGTTCAATGCCAAAAGAAACGCTGGCCTGTGCTACAAACGTCAAAGCAGAGGACACAGCGCGAGCAGACTGAGCCGTGTACACCCACGAAAGTAAGTGAGATTTCATAAGAAGTTTTAGTACTTTTATGAACGAGCCCAAAGGAACGAGAGTAAAACTTCTGTACTTTCCCAGATATTTCTGTTGAGTAAAAAGTCCTGTCAGTGGCAGGCGAAGAGCCAGCTCCGTCCGCAGACTTATGTATGGTGGGGGGAACCGATGACTACCCACACCGTCTGCCTGTCATCGACGGTATCGCGAACGGTTATCGTGTCCGTTGTCTTAGAGATACCGGCTGTAATGGTATTGCATTACATCAAAGGTTTGTACCTGAAGAAAACTACACCGGAGAGTTCATGAAGATGAGACTACTCAACAATACTGTTATGAGAGTTCCACTGGCTAACGTAATTTTGGACACTCCTTATTACGTGCGGGAAACGACGGCTGTTGTGATACCAGACGTCGTTTACGACTTGATTCTGGGGAATATTGATGGGGCGTTACCCCCTAATGAACCTGATGACGAGTTGAATGGGTCTAAGAGCCCGTGTCCTAGCTCGAAGCTAGAAGTAGTAACCCAGAAGAGTTTGATTTCCCCGACCATCGAAAAGGTTGAAGAGAGCATTGGTGCGGAATCACGTGCTCGGTGAAAAGCCTCTCAGATCAGTCAGGCAGAGAAGAATGAGTTAGTAGAAGATGCAGACGTATCCACTTTGAAACCATCTTGTGATCGAGGTATTGTCATGGTCTGTCTTGAAGAAAAACCTCCTGTAGAAGAATCTCCTGAAGGAGTATTAAATACAGCCCAGGATCTTATGACTGATAGAGCCGACAGTAATAGCATTATTCACAGTGAAGAAGATACAAAAGTAACTGAAGGGCCGCATTTTGATAGGATGGAAGATGCCCTTAATATTGTTGCTCCTGCAGAAGTAACTGACGCAGAAGGCGTTCAAGTTCAAGATCTCATAAGAGATAGAGATGAGTTTAAAGAAAAGCAGAGACAAGATCTCACGCTACAAAGGCTATGGAGGTCCGTTGAAAAGGACGAGGGCAAATATTTAGTAATTAAAAAATTACTGTTTAAGAAAATTAGAGAGAATCAAACTGAAAGAAATGTACTGGTCGTACCGAAGGATTAAAGGAATAAAGTACTAACAATAGCACATGATGAGGTGTTTGGAGGCCATCAAGGAGTTAAGAAGACAATGGGAAAGATCACCCAACAATTTTTTTGGCCGAACATCTATCAAGACGTCACTAAGTACTATTACTCATGTGACATATGTCAGAGGGCAGTCCCAAAAGGAAGAGTGGCAAAGGTGCCTCTGTGCTCTATGTCTATCATAGAGGAACCTTTTCAAAGGGTCGTAATTGATTTAATCGGTCCCATTATTCTTCTATCATCCGAAGGACACCAATATGTACTTACATTAGTTGATAGTGCCACAAGGTAACCCGAGGCGATACCTCTCAAGAGTATCTCAGCGCAGAAAGTCGCGGAGAGTTTAATGAGCATATTTATGCGTCTGGGTGTGCCCAAGGAGATTTTAAGTGACAACGGCACACAGTTCACTTCACTACTAATGAAAGATGTAGCTAAGATGCTTAACATAAGGCAAATACATTCCAGTATTTTCGACAGGAGACATTTTTATCCATGAAATAAAAAATAAAATTAAAAAAATAACGCTTTTGAAAAATTTAAAATTGTTAAAAATGTTGGAAAAGTGTATGGTAATGATCACTTTTTGAGAAGAACGAAGGAGCTCTATCTCTCCAAGGGAGAGTCAAAGTTGCCAATGTCGATTTTTGTTAACATAAAAGAACACCCCAAGGTAAACAAACCACAAGATGGACAGAGTCGGGGTTTCTCGGCCTACCGGGGGACGACGTGGGGGGACTTCGTCCACTCCTCTGTCCCTCAGTCGGCTCGAACCCCCTAAAAAGAAAATAAAAAGAAAAATTAACATTTTCTCCAGAGCGTAATAAAAAAACAATATTTGGTAACTATTGCTCTCGTACTACTGCAGAAATTGAAGGTTATGAGAGCGTACGCTTGCCAGACCCTTAAATTAACTATTGCTGGGCTTTATATGATAATATTAGAAAAATAATTTTTTTTTAATTATATCTATTAATTGCTTGCTAAATCAAAAATGTATTATTTTCCTGTAGCTGTTCTAGTTTCTTTAGTTAATGCAGTGATGCTTTCGGGAGGCTAGCCATATACTCATATATATATAATATATATATATATATATATTAATAATATATATATAAATATAACTATATATTATATATATATAATTATATATTTATATATAATATAATTATATATATAATATATACATACAATAACATATATTATATATATAATATATATGATATATATATATATAATTATAATATATATATATATAATAATATTTAATATATATATATATATAATATAGATATCATATAATCAAAATTATAGTACCTGTACTTGTACTTAAGTACATTGTTTGGAGTACTTGTACTTCGTACTTGTATTTGCTGTTCTTAAAAACCCGTGTCTTTGACTTGCACTTTTTCTACTGGAAATTTGCAAAGTATTGCAAGTACTTTGCATTTTAACTTGCCAATTTATTTTTTTTTTTTTTTTTTTTTTTTTTTTTTTTTTTTTTTTTTCATTTTCTTATGTATGACTATTATAATTTTCTTATATAGGATTCTAATATAAATTTCCAGGTAATGTAGTGCAGAGGGGTGTCACCCTGATTTTTATAAAAAACATATATAATATCTAAAAATAATAAGAAGAATAATGAAAAACGAAATCGTCTGCGCTTCTTAGAAAAAAAAGTACAGCCTTCAAGTTGGTAAAAAGTCCCATAGGACTTTTTCATTTTGATCTTTGCCAGGTAAGGGTTTCATTTTCAGACCTAAGTCAGTTATAATAAGTTTTGTTTTGGTATAGAGAAAAACATCTATGTATTCTTAACAATGAATCCTAACTGAATAGGATGACTTAAACGGGAGCACGAGCGCCCACTATTTTCTTTTATAAGAAAGCTAGCGAAAAATGTTTAAACTTTTGACCCGATGTTCAAGTAGGTGTA
>JABUQX010071593.1:25000-27500 GCA_015478945.1 Trachelipus rathkii | reverse complement strand
AGTTCCACTAGGCCAAAACAATTGAAAGGATTCAGATCAAGTTGAATAAAATTTAAAGAGAATCCAAAAGGTAAGGTTCTCTCTCTCTCCTCTCTGCCCTCACCCTCTCACTCTTCCACTCCCTCTCTCTCTCCCCCTCTTCCCCCTCCTCTCTCCCTCCTCTCTCTTTCTCTTTTTTTCTCTCTCTCTCTCTCTCTACCTCTCTCTATCTCTCTCTCTCTCGCCTCTCTCTCTCTCTCTCTCCTCTCTCTCTCTCTCTCTCTCTCTCTCTCTGCTCTCCTCTCTCTCTCTCTCTCTCTCTTCTTCTGTCAAGTGTATTTATATGAATTGGTAACCTCTGATGACAATGAAAACAGGAGGGTGTTCCAAATGTTTTTATTAAAATATTGTAGAGCGATCCAAGTGTTTAATATTGAACTTGAAATTGAATCCATAATAGAAGTTTAATTTATTTAAGGAATCAAAAGCAGATCGTGAGTATAAAAATTGAAAAGGGGAAGGAATATGTTGATGTGGAGATGAGAAAAACAAAATCTGCAAAACATTACTATTCTGATCACAATTATCATATTTTCTACTTAAATTTCAAGTTAAAATATTTTAATAATAGTGATTGTTACTTAAAGTTAATGATATTTTTAGTTCGTGCCCTTTTGAACCATAGTTCAATGGTAAAAAGAGGAGACCATCTACTTATTTACCATTTAGCACTCATGCTCCTCATTTCGCAAGCTTTAAAATAAAAGGAAATAGAGTTCACCAAGTGTCCAATATTTTAGAGCAAACATTTTCGCAATAATATTTTAGTATATAAAACTTCTGTCGAAAGGCATCCATTTAGTTTTGGCACAAAAAATCTGTTTCAAATAAAAGATTCCAATTTTTATTTTTCAGCTTACATGACCATAATTTTTAGTAAAAAAAATTTATACTCATCATAAATATTTTGATAATTCTGAGCAATTTATTTTAAAACTTGTTCTTGCATCCAATTTTTTTTATATTAAACGTATTAACCAGAACTGTTATCACTGTTTGTTTTTATAGTTTATTTTAGCTCTTTTATTCTCACTCACAGAATGAGTCCTATTTTTGTTCTTTCCCCATTTCAAGAGGAGAACAATAATTTTTTTCATATATATATATATATATATATATTAATATTATATATATATAATTACATATATATAATATAATACATATATTATATATATACAGTATATACTATATATAATATATTTATATTATATATATATATAGATTATATATATATATATATATATATAGTATATATATTATATATATTATATATATATATATATATATATATATATATATATATATAGTATATATATATATATACTACATATACATACATACATTTAATATATATATAATATATATATATATTATATATAATATATATATATATAATAGATATATAAATTAATATATATATAATTATATATTATATATATATATTATATATATATATATATATATATATTTCCCCTAACCTTTACTATTTTCTAAAAATTTCCATAGATTCTTCGCCAAAAACTTCATTCAACTGAATATTTTGAACCTTTCTCTAATAATTAAATCATTATTTAATTCAATTAGGATTTTAATAAAGTCGTTTCATTAGAATTCAACAAATAAATATTTCAATAATAAATTTTAGGGAGCAAGTTGTATTCTAACAAAAGCGATTAAAAAAGGTATGCTCACAAGTTACCGTCACTCCGGGCTTCACCATTATTTGTGTAGTAAATTTATTATATATATGTAATCGATGTACATATATAACAAGATATTTGAGCTAGATTTTTAATTTCATTATTTATTTATTATTTTCATAATTGAGAAATGAAATCGATCTATTTCGGCATGTTATGTTGATAGAGCGTAAGTCTATGTATTATTAAACTGATAACATCTCAAGCCTTCTATATATACATATATATATATATATATATATATATATATATATATATATATATATATATATATATATATATATATATATATATATATATATATATATATATATATATATTGGTAGAATATAATCGTGATAATATTATATAAATCCTTACCTTTCAAATTAAAAAAAATAAGCTCGAACATAAAAGAGTAAATTACATAAAAGCATACGTAATATTACATCGTTTATTCATATTTGTTGAAAACAAATTAATGGTGATCCCGGAGTGACTTAATTGGAAATATTCATTATTAATTTCTCTTTCTGATTGATTTGCTTCCAAAGCTATATTATTACAATAGTATTTATAAAGCGTAATGCAGCAAGTAATTGAAGTTTATTAAACTAACAAAAGAGGGGAATTAGGTAGAAAGAGTAATTATGTAATTGAAGAAAATGAAGAATAATAAAGAGATATATTGTAGAAAAAGGAATATGGGAATAAATTATAAGAAATATAAGAAATGAAACTGCAAAGAGAATATGGAAAAATAAACTCAGAAAAAAAGTTTT
>JABUQX010071593.1:12500-15000 GCA_015478945.1 Trachelipus rathkii | reverse complement strand
CTGACCCATATTGTAGAATCGGTGTTAACACAATCTCGAATGTCACCCTTTTCACCTCCACACTCATTTGTCTATCTTTCATTATGGGGTACACTGTTCTTACAGCTCCCCCATACTGATCTATCCCAGCTTGTGATCTCCTGTGCATTTCCTTCCTCTCTTCCAAATACTCCACCTAAGTATTTACATTTCTCCACCATCTTTATCTCAATCCCCTCCACCTCCACTATCAGCTCTCCCCCTCCTTCTTCTCTACTAACCACCATGATCTCCGTCCTTTCTTTGTTCAAGTCAGACCGGCCTCTCTAACTTTATTTTCAAAACATGTCACACTCTCGTCAGCCTATCTCCTCTTTCGCTCCAGGCACCTAATCATCCGCGTATTATGCCAGAATATCACCGTCCAAATCTCCTATATCCTCTCTCACCTTCTTTATCAATTCATCCAGATATGCTACAAACATAATTGGTGTCAACACGCTTCTCTGTTTGACTACCATTCTCAGGTCAAACCATTCCTTATTCTCATATTTTGTTCTTACATTACATTTACTATTCCTATACAAACTCTCCATGGCTCCTCTTTTTATCCACTACATATTCCCTCTCTATCACTCTCGACAGTCTCTCCCTAGGCATTGAATCAAAAGCTTTCCTCAGATTATGAAAGCTAAATTTGCTCGTTTGTTATATTCCCATGCCTTTTCTAACGTAATTCTGAAGGCGAAAAAGAGATCCGTCTTCAAACTGGGGAAAGAGCAGCACGAATATAGGAAGAACAGAAGCACGACGGATCTCTTGTTCGCCTTGAGAATTACGTTAGAAAAGGTATGGGAATATAACAAACGCTTTGAGCTGAACCGAGTGAGCCAAGGGAAGAGATGGATACATGTTCCCGTTATTACGTAGGACAGTTTTGAGACTTTTCTATGAGCAATCAATGAAGAGGCGCCACTTGCAGGGGTTATAGGCAATTCCAATGGCCTAAAATAAACCTGTCACACTGTGGCAAAAGCTATGCCCATCTTGACTGGTAAAAAAAGTTGAAAAAGAGTGGTGATGTTTTCTTTGACTTGCGACTTTCACACTTCCACGTAACAGATTCGACTGCTTAAGTCTTGACGTCAAAAGCTCGGCATTTGGACTTTGTGAGACCAAGATCTCTAATCAAGTCGTTGATGTCTTCTTGATTGGGGAAATATGGGGTTCTCTCTTCAGCTACACTATATTCAGGATCAACGACTTCATCGTCTTCTTATTTGCCGCTTTTTTCTGAAGATGGCTGTGTTCCCTTTAGAGGAATGGAGACAGGGAGCTCAGGAGAGTGTGGCACTTGGGCAATGGATAACGGAAGGTCTGGGTATACGACAGAAGGCGCATTTTTTGCCAACCCGACGCTTGGATAGGTTCACTAAACAGATGAAGCGATTAATGGAGTGGTCAGTTGGCTCTCTCGAAATTCGTAGGATTGCTGATTTCATGGCTGTTCCCCCCACTGTACCAACCTGCGAAGAAAAAAAATTTACAAAATTAAATATCTTTCACTCATTGTTATTAAAAAATATACTACTTAATTAAATAAATTCAAACTTTCACCTAAAGATTTCATAGCTATCAAATTCAGAACAAACAAAAATATATATATATATATATATATATATATATATATATATATATATATATATATATATATATATATATATATATATATATATATATATATATATATATATATATATCATCACAAACCTTCTCTCCCCAAGACTGGGGGTAAGGTGCGTATCATGTACTGTGAAACAGAAAAGTAATATAAAGATATGACGTAAGTCAAGAGAAAGCCCAGTCTTACCACCCCTTTATATATATATATATATATATATATATACATATATATATAATAATAATATATATATATATATATATATATATATATATATATATATATATAATAATATAATAATATCTTATATATATATATATATATATATGTATAATATATATAAAACAATATATAATAATATATATATATATATATATATATAATAAATATATATAAATATATGTAATAATATATAATATATATATATATATATAATAATAATATATATATAATATATAACAATAATAATATATATATATATATATATATATATATAATATATATATATATATATATATATATATATAGTCTTTGTTTAAATCACTCAATGATAATAATATATAACATGTATATATATATATAATATATATATATATATATGTATATATATATAATATAATAATATATATATATATATATATATAACAACAATAATATATATATATATATATATATATAATATATATATTTATTATGAGGTTCTTTTGTAAATTTCATTGGGTGAAATGAGGATGTCCATTTGGCGATGGGGTCCCAACAGGCATACCAAAATATGCCTTATAGGCCTTGCCCATTCTAGCAGATGTATTCACAGGGTGCTTTTTTACTCGCGTCTTCATA
>JABUQX010071593.1:0-7500 GCA_015478945.1 Trachelipus rathkii | reverse complement strand
GGTTCAGCTTTGATGGTTCCCAATCACCGTAAGAAGTATCTAGGGATGTTCTATTAGTCTATGAGTATTAGATGAGTGCCAGGTAGGTGCCAGAGTGAGTCACCAGAGTGAGTGCCAAGTGAAGTGTGAGTGCCAATAGGTGCCGTAGAGTGCCACATAGGAGTGCCAAAGTGAAATTGCAACATAGTGCCAACTGAGTGCCACTTTTTTCAAGCCTTTTCTAGCCTCCCCTGAGCCTAGAATAGCCCTAATATGGGTGTCTACCCCTAGGTAATAAGGTATGAGGAATCGATTGGTGTATATTACAATCTGCTAGAATGCTTCCTACTATGAGTTAGTATTTTTATAACACTTATAAGCACTTACACTCGCCATAGACACTTACACTAGCCCATATACACTTACACTCACACGCACAGGTACACTTACACTCACACACTCGAAGCTCAATTTTGTTGCCTCATCTTTGATGACTCATCTTTGATGAAGTCATCTTTGATACCACCTATATTGATGATTCATCTTTGATGACTCATCTTTTGTCTACCTCTAGATCATAAGCTGCCCACCAGGCCGCAGCAAGCCCCCTCCCCGCAAAGGATGGAGGCCCCGCACCCACAGGTGCGACCCGCCGCGCGAATGAAAAATATATATACTATAAGTCATTCATTTTTATTTCATACTTAAACATTTCAAAGAATTTCTTTTCAAATATACTATGAGTCATTCATTTTTATTTCATACTTAAACATTTTTTATTAAAAACATTTTCGCGAACCTAAAACTGTAACTCATTACAGACCTATTATTTAACACATATATTTATTAACATTATTTTTACTTAATACTTTTTACTTAATACTTTTTAATTTATAAATTTTTAAAAATTGTATGTAAGAAGAAAAAAAACCAGAGTGTCTGATAAATAAACATTTTATTTTACTACAACTGTACGAAATTTTATTAAAAACATTAACATTACATACCTTAAAGCAGTAAATCAGTAAATCAATAGAGGTGTTATTACCTAACACCTAGGGGATTAGTATGCTTTTGTTTTACTGCTTTACTGCTTTAACTCATGTTTTACTGCTTTAACTCATGTTTTACTGCTTTAACCCATTAACGGCCAATGTCCCATTTTTGGGACGCAGCTTTATACATGCTTGAAATTAATTACGCCAAAAAATTTAATACTTTTTTGTTTTCAGAAGCAAGACTATAACCCATTTCAAGTATTCAGCACAAAATAATTATATATTTTTAAGTATCTTTGAAATTATATGTCACTAAAGTTGCCAGATTTTCGGTTAAAACACAATCAGTAACGTATACGCTCCCAGTACGCTGCTTACAGTGACGAGGTGTGGTTTAGTTATGTTATTCTCTTCATTAGTCATAAAGGAACACGAAGATTCCGTAAAAGGACCAAGGCACTTTTTATGTAACTAAATGAATGAAAAATTTTAATCCAAGGGCTTTACTTTCTATATAAAATAAATACTGCGTTAAAGTAGTTTATCTTCATATATATATATATATATATATATATATATATATATATATATATATATATATATATATATATATATATATATATATATATATATATATATATATATATATAGAGAGAGAGAGAGAGAGGAGAATTTTTACTATCTACTTTTTTTTTTGTTTGTTGCTTAGTTATTTCAATTTTTTCATATATATATATATATATATATATATATATATATATATATATATATATATATATATATATATATATATATATATATATATATATATATATATATATATATATATATATATATATATATATATATATATATATATATATATATAATATATATATATATATATATATATATATATATATATATATATATATATATATATATATATATATATATATATATATATATATATATATATATATATATATATAGATGTACTGACTCATTGGGTAAGAGTGACAGACTAGTAGCAGGGTCCCGGGTTCGATCCTAGCCGGATCCCTAGTTAGAAGTACCTAGAATAAATTGTGTCCGTAGTCATAAAAAAAAATGGTGAAATTAGGAGAGTTTGTTGAGAGGAGAGAGACCGTCCGCACAGGCGGTCAATGACGCCTCTCGAACGCAGGCAAGCAACACTGATCCGCGTTGGCAGGCAGTCGAAGATAGCTGCTGCCCGCGTACGTGGGGGTAAAGGTATGTGAATATCCCGTGTGCTGTGTCCTCCACTCTGCCTCATCAGGGCGAAGTGGGGACTACTGCACCTATCGCCAATGTCACGCGTTTCTCTGCATTCAGGAATGGTCCAGAGCCAAGACCGTGGGGTTAGTGACGGGATAGGAAGTCCTCTACTTACACCTCAGCCGCTGCTTAGGCGGTTCGAGGATCGCCTCTCCAGGCAAAGTTCGAGCTACATGCTGCAGCCGCGAATTGGGCGGCGTCAACATGTGTCTCCCTCGCCCGTCTTTTCGCAGGCATCCCGCAGGGATTCGGGTGTCGAAGGCATACTGTTACGTCCCCTCTACGGGACATAACGAACTCTCGACTCTGAAATGCTTAAAACTGAAATCTAGACCTTTCGTTTGACTCGCTTCTTGGGAACATGGGTTTCCACTCGGGTGGAGGTTATCTCGGGGGGCGGTAACTCAGCCGCCTAAAAATATTTCCGAGGAGAGCTGACTCCGAGATAAACCTTTTCACCGAGTGACATGTTGGCCCTTCCAGACGAGAGGAGAGAGACCGTCCGCTCAGGCGGACGATGTCAATGACGCCTCTCGAACGCAGGCAAACCACAACACTCCACAACACATATTTTTGAAAGGAAGAGTAAGTGAAGAAATCAGGTTCGACGCAGGAAATCATTTGGTAAAGCCTATAGAATCCCGACGACGATGCGCTTACTGTGGGAAAAATACGAAACCAATTTGCTTTAGATGCAATGTTCCACTTCACGATGTGTGTTTTCAGAGATTCCATACAAAATATATATATATATATATATATATATATATATATATATATATATATATATATATATATATATATATATATATATATATATATATATATATATATATATATATATATATATATATATATATATATATATATTTATATATATATATATATATATATATATATATATATATATATATATATATATATATATATATATATATATATATATATATATATATATATATATATATATATATATATATATATATATATATATATATACTGTTATACATAAGAATTTTATATTTTATTCATTACTTTGAGGAAAATAAAACAATTCCAAATAATGCACATGTTTTTCTTCCTTTTGAGTATTTTCATGAATAGTGGCCAATGTCCCAAAAATGGGACGGTCGTTTTTGGGTATAAGCCCTTGGAGAATTTTAATGAAATTAACCGAGCAGTCATCTAAGGCCTATAGAAGATAAGAACAAGTGTCATATCATTAAAAAAAATAGCAGCCGAATTATGGCCGTTAATGGGTTAACTTAAACATTTTAACTTACATATTTATTAACATTACATACCTTAAAGCAGTAAATCAGTAAATCAATAGAGGTGTTACCTAACACCTAGGGGGGGATTAGTATGCTTTTGTTTTACTGCTTTACTGTTTTAACTCATGTTTTACTGCTTTAACTCATGTTTTACTGCTTTAACTTATATGTTTTACTTTAACTCATATATTTTATTAACAACATACCTTAAAACAGTAAATCAGTAATCAAACTAGGTGGTACATAACACCAAGGGGGGATTAGTATGCTTTTGTTTTACTGCTTTACTGCTTTAACTCATGTTTTACTGCTTTAACTCATGTTTTACTGCTTTAACTCACTGCTTTACTGCTTTAACTCTCTGCTTTGCTGCTTTAACTCTCTGCTTTACTGCTTTAACTCTCTGCTTTACTGCTTTAACTCACATGTTTTACTGCTTTAACTCATATATTTATTAACATTATGTTTTTTATTTTGTTTTAATACTTTTTATTTATTTTATTATTATTTTTATTTATTTTTATTATTATTTTTATTATTTTTATTATTTTATTTTTATTTTATTATACTTAGTGTTATTTACTTCAGGCCTATTGTTATTATTATTTAGAACACACATACACACACACACACACACACACACACACACACACACACACACACACACACACACTTATACACACATTCACTATGACACTTATACACACACATTCACTATGACACATTTACCCATAGACACTTACATTTACACTTATACACATGCGGTCACACACACACACACACTTACACTTATACACACATTCACTATGATACTTATACACACATTCACTATGACACTTACATTTATCCATAGACACTTACATTTACACTTACACTCACACACAGATTTACTTACACTCACACAGATTTACTTACACTCACACAGATTTACTTACACACACAGATTTACTTACACTCACACACACACACACACACACACACACACACACACACACACACACACACGCACACTCACTTACACATATAACGTATAATTTATTAAAACATTTTTATGTTTTAATTAAACACGTACATTTATATTACTCATTCAAATATAACTAAAATTATTTCAAAGTTTCTTAAAACTTCTATAATAAATCAATCATTATCTTTGAACAAAGAATTTATTATTAACTGTTAATACTTTTTGTTTATAAATTTTATAACTATCAAGTTTTAAAATAACTTTTACTAAAATTTTATGAAATTTTATTAAAAACATATATTTTACGTACCTTAAAGCAATAAATCAGTAAATCAGTAAGGCAAGCCCCTAGCAACCCTCTACACCAAGCTATGCCACGTTTTGTTCTATTGACTTACTGCTTTACATCATCTTTAGCCATGTAATAAGTATAAAAATAACAAAATAAGTTCTTCTCTACTAACATAACATGTATTTTATTAAAATCTTTCTAAGTTCTTATTTAAAAATAACAATTATTCACTTACATTTATATTATTCGCTCGATGTCAACTAAAAATATTTCAAAGTTTTTTAAATAATTCGGATTTTCTTTATTATTATTATCTATGTACATTGACAATCCATCACGAGAAAACACAACAACCCGCACTCCTTACATATACGAAACTGACCTCTCTCTGTAAAATGTGTTGAAATAACTACTTTAGGTCTAAATTTAGGATAATCCTTTTTGTAGCCCGGGGTGATTTAGGCCTAATTCCAGGTCAAAATATATTTCAAACTGACCTTTTTCTGTAAAACGTGGTGCAATAACTACGTTAGGCCTAAATTTAGGCCTAAATTTAGGATAAGCCTTTTTGTATCCCATGCTGATTTAAGCCTAATACCAGGTCAAAAGGTAATTCCAGTATAGACAAGAATCATTGTTATTATTATTTTTATAAATATATTTCAAACTGAAACATGCTGGATCGGTAAGATCCTTTAAGCAGATAAGAAGGAAATGTTTTCCTTACTTGTGATTGGTCGGAGTAATCCTTATCTCTATATGACCTCGTATGTGATTGGTCGAGAATTATTTTATCGTCTTTTGAAAATTAACTTTGTTCTTTAAACTTGTATTTGAGCAGGTGTGTGTTTTATTATCTTTTAGACCCAAACTCATTTTAAAATCATAGTCATTTTAGCTGTTAAGCGGTGCACAAGTTATCTGATTTGTATTAAAAGTGTTTTATTTTTACTAAGTGTATATCATATTTATAATAAATATTTACATTGAGGAATAATTATTAATTTCACTAGAATAGATAATAATTAATTCACTAGTTCATAAGCTAACCACAGGACTCAGCGCCAGGTACCTAAAGGCAGCCAGCCACCACTGAACGTCCGCCGCTTCCGCCCGCCGCACGTGATATCCGCAGGGCAATATTTCCCGCGTTCCCGCCCGCCGCGCGCGCCCGCAGCCGCGTTCCCGCGTTCCCGCCGCCGCGTGCGCCCGCAGGCACAATATTCCCGCGCAAATGAAATATATATATATATATATATATATATATATATATATATATATATATATATATATATATATATATATATATATATATATATATATATATATATATATATATATATATATATATATATATATATATATATATATATATATATATATATATATATATTTACTATATATATATTGTGTGTGTGTGTGAGTGTAAGTGTCTATGGGTGAACGTAAGTGTCTATGTGTACGTGCGTATGTGTGAATAAGAGATATAGTGTATGTGTGTATAAGTGTAAGTGTAAATTGCCTATGGTAAGTGTAACTGCTTATAAGATGAATCATCAATATAGGTGGTATCAAAGATGACGCCATCAAAGATGAGTCATCAAAGATGAACCACCAAAGCTGAGGTACCAAAGCTAAGTTATTAAAGTTGAGGCATCAAAGTTGAGGCATCAAAAGCTGAGGCATCAAAGTTGAGGCATCAAAAGCTGAGGCCTCAAAGTTGAGGCATCAAAGTTGGGGCATCAAAGTTGAGGCATCAAAAGCTGACGCATCAAAGTTGAGGCATCAAAATATCGAGTGGGTGGGTGCGTATGTGTAAATGTGTATGTGTGTGTGTGTGTGTGTGTGTGCTGTAGTGTAGAGGTGTGTGGGTGTGTGTGCATGTGTGTTCTAAATAATAATAACAATAGGCATGAACGTAAATAACACTAAGTATAATAATAAAAAAAAAAAAATAAAATGTTTTAATAAATTATACGTTATATGTGTAAGTGTGTGTGTGTGTGTGTGTGTGTGTGTGTGTGTGTGTGTGTGTGTGTGTGTGTGTGTGTGCGTGCGTGTGTGTGTGTGTGTGTATGTGTGTTCTAAATAATAACAATATGGATGATACAATAATAAAATAAAAATAAAATGTTTTAATAAATTATACGTTATATGTGTAAGTGTGTGTGTGTGTGTGCGTGTGTGTGTGTGTGTGTGTGTGTATGTGTGTTCTAAATAATAATAACAATAGGCGTGAAGTAAATAACACTAACGGCGGGCGGGAACGCGGAAATATTGCGCCTGCGGGCGCACGCGGCGGCGGGAACGCGGAAATATTGCGCCTGCGGGCGCACGCGGCGGGCGGGGACGCGGCGGGATGCACCAGCGGGTGCGGGGTTGGCTGCCTTTGCGGGTGGGGCTCATGCTGAGCCCTGGTGGTTAGCTTATGAACTAGTGAATTAATTATTATCTATTCTAGTGAAATTAATAATTATTCCTCAATGTAAGTATTTATTATAAATATGATATACACTTAGTAAAAATAAAACACTTTTAATACAAATCAGATAACTTGTGCACCGCTTAACAGCTAAAATGACTATGATTTTAAAATGAGTTTGGGTCTAAAAGATAATAAAACACACACCTGCTCAAATACAAGTTTAAAGAACAAAGTTAATTTTCAAAAGACGATAAAATAATTCTCGACCAATCACATACGAGGTCATATAG
>JABUQX010071592.1:7500-27080 GCA_015478945.1 Trachelipus rathkii | reverse complement strand
AAAGAAGAGAAGAAGAAGAAGAAGAAGAAGAAGAGAAGAAGGAAGAAGAAAGAAGAGAAAGAAAGAAGAAGGAAGAAGAAGAAGAAGAAGAATTAAGAAGAAGAAGAAGAAGAAGAAGAAGAAGAAGAAGAAAGAAGAAGAAGAAGAAGAAGAAGAAGAAGAAGAAGAAGAAGAAGAAGAAGAAGAAGAAGAAGAAGGAAGAAGAAGAAGAAGAAGAAGAAGGAAGAGAAGAAGCAAGAAGAAGAAGAGAAGAAGAAGAAGAAGAAGAGAAGAAGAAGAAGAAGAAGAAGGAAGAAGAAGATGAAGAAGGAAGAAGAAGAAGAAGAAGAAGAAGAAGAAGAAGAAGAAGAAGAAGAAGAAGAAGAAGAAGAAGAAGAAGAAGAAGAAGAAGAAGAAGAAGAAGAAGTAGTACTCCTACTACTACTACTACTTCTACTACTACTACTAATAATAATAAGGATAAATTATTATTATTATTATTATTATTATTATTATTATTATTATTATATATTATTATTATTATTATTATTATTATTATTATTATTATTATTATTATTATTATTATTATTATTATTATTATTATTATTATTATTATTTATTATTATATTTATTATTATATTATTATTATTATTATTTTATTTATTATTATTATTATTTTATTATTATTATTATTTTATTATTATTATTATTTTATTATTATTATTATTATTTTATTATTATTATTATTTTATTATTATTATTATTATTATTATTATTATTATTATTATTATATTATTATATATTATATTAATAACTATTATATTATTATTATTATTATTATTATTATTATTTATTATTATTATTATTATATATTGATTATTATTATTAATTATTATTATGATTATGATTATGATTATGATTATGATTATGATTATTATTATTATTATTATTATTAATATTATTATTATTATTATTATTATTATTATTATTATTATTATTATATTATTATTATTATATTATTATTATTGTTATTATTTTTCAATCTACTTGTGAGGTTTAACTATTTAGACTTTTTACCTTATTTAACCTTAAAGAAGAAAGTCTGATACTGTTTGGACTTAGTATCTTGGTAGCAAGAAACTATCACCCTTATGAAAGATGATTTGATATCCAGAATTGTGGCATAACAATCCATGATTTGTCATTTACACTTGTTCCAAGACATACACTGTTTTTAGTTAACGGAATGTCAAGTCTCCATAATGATTGAGAAGCATCTCAGGAGCCAAAATCATTCGTAAGCTCAAGAGTTGAGTTTCTTAATGTACTAGAATTTAATGCAGATGACATGTGAATTACTTACCCATCACTCGTAGATGTGCATACTCCTGAGTATTATTAACTCTGGGGATCATAGGGCTCAACACAGCAGGTGGAATTAGTTAGTAATGTTAGACTTCTGTGGACGATGGTTCAACGTTTTTCGGTGTGTTTCAATGGGTCAGTACGTTGAGTGAGCATAAGACCTATAGCATTATTTTCAAGATAAATAACCATTTGATACAGTCAGTATGAAATATTCCTTCTGTAACTCAAGAACTGTACAATACATTTATGGCGGTATACATACATTTGCTCAATTATTGGTTACTGAAATGGTATCTGAATTTTTTGGTCATTTATTCTTAAAATGATTACAATCAATCATGACTAGCATGTACCATACATTACGTCTAACCATTCCAATTAATGTAATTCTCTCTCTCTGCACGTATAGAATAAAGTGCTAGAAGAAGGCGCATTCGCGTAACTACTTGCTCACTAAATATTACTTGGGTTGACGCTTACATACTCGACAGGTCTTTGTCCAATTTACCTGTAAATAAGAAATCATATACTCTCTCTCGAGCATACTAACTTTGTAATGGAGACAACCGCTTCACTATAGAGACCATCTGATATACTAGATTTCTCACTCTCGTAGTTAAAATCATTAAGAAACTTAAAATGATATGATATGGATCCGCAGCTAGCTTATGTGTAAATAGATATATTAGAAAAAGTAATACTATTGTATGATAAATAGTCATACTTATCTAAATACGCGGAGCAATGAACACAAAAGCATTGAAGACATTGTCATAACCAATTTTTACACCATAGCCTAGGCCGTGAAATGGGATCATGTGGGTACCAAGGAGAGTAATAGTTAATATATATTGATACCATGGTAATACCGTGCGAATAAAAGTCCGATGTTTTAATCTGCGTTTGGGACTATAAATTAAATCTGCACTCGAGTAAATTATAGTAACTACTCCCCATTAAAGTTTTTAACTTACAACCACTCCACATTAATATAATTTGGGATATTTATAGCTGTACAATTTTATAATAAGTTGATAAATATATTTCCTCCGTATAAGAATTGAGAGAATGCTCAAATATACTTTGTTAGTTTCTCAGAGTTTATCTCAAGTGGATTATATATATATTAATAAGTAGTCAAATAAATATTAGGAATATAGGATAGGTGCGTTATTACTATATTACTCTAGATATAATCATGGACTATATAATTAGAAGTGACGTTTAATAGGCTGACCCATAGTTCTCAATAAGATCACCTACAGATTTCTGGATCAAGATAAAGAAGTGGTAATGAGCGTTCAAAGAAGGTCGTACAAAATAAGTTATATTGAGTAGGTACTAGAATGACCCAAAGACAACCTACTAACCTTATCTCCAAACCTCCTAAATCGGATCGAGAGACCCGATTAGTTATATTACGAGAGTATGAAATAACTGCTATATTACTAATGCTCTTAGCGCGATTAGCATCTAACAAAGCTTACAAAATAAGAATGGCCATATGATATATATCTCAATAATCCACATACTTCGGAATTTACTGTACCATCTTCTTGATAATCTAAATTTGTGAGAGCATGTGAGTTGAGGAAACAACTAGTGCTAGCAATTTTGAGAATATCCATAGCTCCTAATTACCAAATGCAAGACATGCGATCCCATCACAACAAGGAGATATACTCCAAAAAGCACCATTATATGGTATGATGGCATATGCATAGTGCCTTGATTACGATAATGGCTCCTGAATCTACTATACTCGAACATCGCTGCACAAAAGAGAACTCAACACCATGCTGTGATTTACGCCGTAGTAAACGTTACCTGAAGAGAGTGACCCTTAACAAAAGGCACCCAGAAAGAAAGCGATCTTTACTACACATATATAGCACATCATTCAAATTTTTATAATAGAAGAAATATAGTATTTCCCTCTTGAGAAATATCTGTGCCTCTAACAATATCCAATACAAAAATTCTAATTATTATCTGTCGTGGCGTGCGAGTTTTCAACTAGATAATCTTCTCTTACAAAATCATTTAATTTAAAACATTTTTAGAACCCAATCCCACATTCTCCTAATTATCTTAATTTCACATTAGGTACCTAATTGTGAAATCTCGGTAATGCTGAATGATTATTAACCCCCTTATACGTAAAGGCCAGTTCGACAAAATACAAATAACAATAATTAATAGACATCATAGGTCTTGTCTATAGAAGAGAAAAAGAGAATAATTTATTCTATCCCTGGTGAATGAAAAAGCCGTTTTTGAGAATTAACAACTCTGGAATCTAGTGGAATTTTATAAATACTTATACAGCTTTGCTAGCATGACGGCATTTTCATACAAACACAAAAAAAATTTATTGATTTATCATACCTTATTCTTGTTTTCTATTCACATCGTCTCTGTATTGTTAATAGTGAATCAAATCATTCTTATTATTTTTGCGTTTTAGATTATAAATAACGAAACGAAAGTGGTAAATTGGGGATGGGTTAAAGTATTAATGAATGGGAGATATATGATGTAATATGAGGATACTGAGCCTATGTGAACTGGATTAAGAAGATTATTGTCAAAATTAAATGCAAATTACTTCGTTAATCGTTCACTGTCTTTTAACTTCATCTCTAAATTAAAATTTATTACATTTAAATGAAAGATAAAATAACTATTTTATTTTTAAATTTTTGATAATATGAATATTAATAATAAATTATAATATAATTATATATCTATATCTTTTATAGTTTTAGAAATATTATTATGTATTAGATAGCTTGCTAATTATCTATATCAATTAATATATATTATATTTTTAAATATTAAAATTATTATATTATATTAATAAAATTATTTTTTAATATATAATTAAATTATTTTTAGTTTATTACTATTAGCTTTATATAAATTTAGATTTATATATTTATTATATATATATAGATATATATATATATTTATATTAATTTTATATCAGTAATTTTAATATGAGAGATTATATTTAAACATAGAATAATTGGATCTTTAAATTATATACTTTGTTTAAAATACAATTCTACGGAAAAAATTTTATGCAGTTTTTCTTTCATTTTGTAAATTTATTTTATTTATTAATTTATTCTATGTTGTATTTTATGTTTTAAAGCACTCTTTCTGGTTTCATGCTGCTTTTTAATGTCTCAAATCTCATTTTTTTAAGTTTTTTTGTCTTTTTTATATATTTTTAATTTTCAATTTTTATAATTAAGGACGTTTTATTGCAAAGAAAACAAATATTCTCACAAAAGAATAGTTAATAATCTATGGTGTAAAAATAAGTATATTTGTTGTTTTTGAAACAATTCAAGAGATTAAAAAACTAATGCAGCTTTTTTTCGTCTCACATAGAATTATACTGCCACTCAACTTTTTATGTCGATTTTAATTTGCAACTCGGAGGCAGCTTAAGAATAGTTACAATGTGTTGATTCCCCGGGAATGCTTCACTCAAGCCACCAAGTAATTCTCTACGTGAAGCCAAACATTTATGATAATGCGGCCTAAACTAAGTTTAGTTCCTATATTCTGAATGATTTTTTTCAATAATATTTTTTTTAAAAAAGTTTTAAAGAAAAAAATAAAAAATATTATTGTGCATCTTTTGTTTATTTTACATGTTCAGTTTTCGATAAAAAATTTATTTTCTTACGTTAATGTTTATTTTTATGTAACCCGTTTATAGAGTTGTCTACGTTTCTATTACACCTCATAAGCACCTCCGTAATCTGATATATCTTCACAATCATATTTAAAATTCGTGTGGTGCATCTTAGACCCCTGCTTTATGTTATCAGACGAAACATCTAGAGTGTTGAAGTAGTCTTGAAGTTAGTAGTTATTGTGCCATTAATGAAATAAAATACAGAAATGGGGGACAAAAGAATATCTAATAGACATTATATGTTCTGGATGGATCAGAGTGTCTGTCTTGGAGCAAGGTCTCGTAATATACAAACTCCATGATTGTTATGCCCACAATTTCTGATTATCAAATTATCTTTCATTAAGGTCGCGGTGATAGTTTTCTTGCTACCAAGATAACTAAGTCTCCACAACAGTATTCCTTAGATTCTATCCTTCTTTAAGCGTCTTTCTAAATAAGGTAAAAAAGTCTAAATAGTTAACCTCACAAGTAGAATTGAAAAAATAATAACAAAATAATAATTAATATAATTTAATAATAGATAATTAATAATAATAATGAATAATAATAATAATAATAAAATAATAATTAATATTAATAATAATAATAATAATAATAATCATAAATCATAAATCATATAATCATAGTCATAATCATAATAATAATAATAATAATAATCAATAATAATAATATAATAATAATAATAAAATAATATAATTAATAATAATTAATAATAATAATAATAATTAATAGATTTAAAATAATAATAATATATAAAAACATAAATGAGATAAGTTAATCAATAAATAATAATAATAATTAACAATAATGATAAATAATTAATATAGATTCTAATAATAATAATATGATGCAATAATGAATAATAATAAAAATAAAAAAATAATTAAAAATAATAAAAATAATAAATTAATAATTAATAATAAAAATAAATAATAATAAAATAATAATAATAATAACAAATAATAATAATAATAAAAAAAAATAATAATAATAATAATCAATAATAATAATAATATAATAATAATAAGAATTGAATAATAATAATATAATAATAATAATAATAATAATAATATAATAATCTAATAATAATAATAATAATTTATACTTATTATTATTTAGTCAAAGTAGTTAGTATAGAAAAGTTAGGTGCTAGTAGTAGTAGGAGTTAACTACTTCTTCTTTCTTCTCTTCTTCTGCTTCCTTCTTCTTCTTCTTTCTCTTCTTCTTTTCTTCTTTCTTCTCTTCCTTCTTCTTCTTTCCTCTTCTCTTCCTTCTTCTTCTTCTGTCTGTCTTCTTCTCCTTCTTCTTCTTCTTCTTCTTCTTCTTCTTCCTATCTTTCTTCTTCTTCGTTCTTCTTACTTTTCTTCTCTTTTCTTCTTCTTTTCTCTCTTCTCTTCTCTTCTTCTTCTCGTCTTTCTACGGATTTATTCAATTCACTTCTCTCTTTCTCTTTCTTCTTCTTCTCTTCCTTCTTCTTCTTCTTTCTTTCTTCCTTCCTTCTTCTCTTCCTTTCTTCTTCTTCTTCTTCTCTTCTTCTTCTTCTTCTTCTTCTTTCTTCTGCTTTCTTCTTTCTTCTTCTTCTTCTCTTCTTCCTTTGTTTTTTTCTTTCCTTCTTTCCTTCTTCTCTTCTTTCTTCTTCTTCTCTCTTCTTCTTCTTCTTCTTCTTCTGCTTCTTCTTCTTCTTCTTTCCTTCCTCTTGTTCATTCTACTTCTTATACTTACTATGTCCCATCCTTTCCCCCTTTTGCCCTTATTCTTCTTTCTTCTTCTTCTTCTTCTTCTTCTTCTTTTGATCTCTTCTTTCGTCTTCTTCTTCTTCTCTTCTTCTTCTTCTTCTTCTTCTTCTTCTTCTCTTTTCTTTCTTCTTGCTTTTCTTCTTCTTCTTCTTCTCTGCCTTCTTCTCTATCTTCTTCTTCTTACTTCTTCTTTCTTCTTCTCTTCTCTTCTTCCTTGACTTCTCTATGAGTTTGGTAATGAAATTTTTGAAATCAGCAATACTAACTAATAGTTAGTTTGCACATCTTGTAAGATTCCCATAGGATCTGTCTAAGGGATAATGACCCAACACGTTTTAGAAGAAATAAGATTCATGCTTAACAACATTTGCTTAGCTTTTTATACATATGCTGGATTATAACGATGAGATGAATTCATATAATCTCGATGTTCACAAATTACTTAGACTTTCAATGAAAATGCATTATACCAGTCCCTCAGGCAAAAGATTATTGTGAAAAGTTTAGAGCTCATGGTATTCGAAGAAAATCTTTAAATTGGATTAAAAAATTGGTTATTGGATCGACAACAACGAGTTGTCGTTATCATACTTGGTGAATGCTTGCGATTGACGAATGTTACTAGTGGTTACCCCAAGGATCTGTCTGGGTCCAATACTTCATAAATGTAAATGACAGAGGATGATAAGTGATTTTTAGGCAATATTTCGAAATTTGCAGATGATACGAAACTTGGAAATCGCATAAATTGTGAAAAAGATTATCAATTACTCCAAAGCGACTTGAAACAAGATTGTGTAAATTCGTCAAAAACATGGCAAATGAAATTAATACCGATTAAAGTAAAGTTAACATTTTGGGAGTAAGGAACAATGAATTGATGACAAAATAGTTGACACAGATCAAAGTTGTCAGTGAGGAAAAAGGATCTAGGAGTATTAATTAATAAGGATTTAAAGTTTGCGAAGCAATGTTGCTAGAAGCTGTTAAAAAAAGCAAGCAAATAGAGAGCTCTAGGGATTATATTGCCAGAAACTTCTGAATAATGAGAGTGCTAAAAATATAATACTTCCTACTCTATGTAAAGACATTAGTAATAGACCTACATCTGGAATACGCTAGTTACACTGAGCCCATTACCTCAATAAAGATCATAGATAAAAAAAATTGATAAGAATTCATAATAAGAAGGGCAACCAAATTATATCCTGAATTGAGTAGGTAAATCATTGGAGCAAACGACTACTGAGATTAGATGTCCCATATCTTTAGAAGACAAACGACAGATGAAGAGGAAAATAAATAGGAAAGTTTATCTTTGCTCATACCTGACTATATGCGATTGACAGGCAATCTTTAGATATGATTTTAATGATGTTACACCACGTAGTAATGGGCATAAACTTTGTCATAAACGATTTCAAACAAATATAACAAAGAATTTCTTCACTTACGATGTAATTGAGAAGTGGAATAGTTTCTCTTATGAAATAGTGAACCAGCGGCAACATCGATTTATTCAAGAAAAAGTTAATTACACACTGTTAAGGAATTGCGTCTGCGAACTTTCAACATTACGAATCTTACATTTAATTAAAACGACTATAAGTTAGATAAGGTGGAATCAATTACGAAATCTATTGAAATTCATATTTGAATAAGAGTTTTAAATAGTACATCTTAAAAAATGGGCGCCGAACTTATATTTGAACAAGTTTTAAGTGTTACCCCCTTAGAGGTTAAATTTTAGCGCAAATGTTACCGCTGTTTCTAGCGCTCTAAGTCGGTGGTCGCATTGATCACACTAACATCTTAATTTGTAATAACAGCTTTGATTTTCACCGCTTAGAGGGTTATTTCTAAGCGTTCTAAGGGCCGGTGACATCATCGAATCACATTAGCATAATATTTGTATAACAATTTTGATGTCCACCACTTAGAGGGTTATTCTAACGTTCTAAGCCGGTAACCTCATCGATCACACTATCGTTCTTAATTGTTGTAATACAGTTTTGATGTCCACCACTTAGAGGGTAATTTCTAACAGTTCTAACCCGGTGACATCATCGATCACACTTCAATAATATTTTGTAATTAAAATTGTGAATAACAGTTTTGATGTCCACCACTTAGAGGGTTTTTCTAAAACGTCTAAGCCGGTGACCTTCATCGACACACTATTCGTCTTAATTGGTAATAACCATTTTGAGTTCCACCACTTAGAGGTGTTATTTCTAACATTTTCTAAGCCCTGGTGACATCATCTGATTTCACTACTTGCAATAATATTAGTTTTTGTCCCAAAAAATAACAGTTTTTTAGCGTGTCATCTCGTTTAGGAGGTTTAAGTTATAATCGATTCTAAGCCGAGGTACCTCACTTCCACCCCAGATCTAGCTTGCGATTGACTGTAAAGTCTTTGCTAGTTCTTCTTCTTCTTTCTGTATTCTGTAGTTCTTCTTTCTTCTTCTTCTTCTTCTTTCTTCTTCTTCTTCTGTTCTTCTTCTTCTTCTTCTTCTTTTCTTCTTCTTCTTCTTCTTCTTCTTCTTCTTCTTGCTTCTTCTTCTTCTTCTTCTTCTTCTTCTTCGATTATTAGTATTACTATTATTATTATTATTATTATTACTTCTTAAGCAGTAGTTATTGCAGATAATAAAAATATTTATTATTTACCTACATTCACAGCTTAAACGAATTTTTAAATTTATTATTAATTTTCTAATTTCCCCTGTTTAAAAGAAATTTCTTTATAGATTCTTTTTAAAAAAAAACGCTTTGGTAAGTAACGCGTTGTTCCTTTCAAGAAGCTCCGAAAAATTTCGTTTCCTCAGAGAAGCTTTTCTTTCAGAAAATAATCTCATTCAGATTTAAATCAATGAAGTTAAGCGCTCGGATCTGAAGCGGCTTTTATGCTCGAGCAAAATGGGGAAAACTTTACTTTTTTTATTCTTATGTATATTTTTTTTATTAACTTAGGTATAAGTATTTAAGAGATTTTTAAGTCTGACTTAATTTAGCTTTACATTTATTTTCTCTTTATTATTTTATTTTATATTGAAATGGGTTTTTGTATATAATATATATCATATATAAGCATACTATAATTAAAAGCTCATCATTATATATATATATTATATATATATATATAATATATATATATATATAATATATATGATATATTAATATATATATATATATATATTATATAATATATATAAAGCATCATTACTTCGCAAAACTCAAAACTAAACAAAGACCCCAACACCGCCCCTCCTCTTTACCGCCCCCAATTTCCCTCCTCTCCTCCATCAGTAAACTGCTGGAGAACTAATATAAAACAAAATCTCCCCTCTCATACCCTCCCAGATTTCCAACATGGCTTTAAGAGCAACCACTCCCACAACTACAGCCCTTACCTCCTTCACCCAAAGACATTCATCAACGGCTCAACCAATCCCCATTCCTATAGATCCGATTCTCCACAGCAACACATCAACAAGCCATGACACGGTCACCCACATGTCAACTTATTCAAAAATTCCTTTAAACCCCCCCAGAAAATAACGAAAAAAAAATGTCTTTCTGAATTTTCTCACTAACGCGTTTTGCCAAGGTCTCCACAAAACGACCTCTTCCACTCCATTAAATTACAAAACGGCGCTCCCACAGGGCGCCATTCTCTCTCCATTCCTCTTCAACCTTTCACAGAACAGACCGGCCCATTTCTTACACACCAATCTTACCAAACTTAAAACATACGCAGATGATAAGCGAGCCACACTGAATTACCCGCCCCAACATCCAGATGAGCTAAATATAGCCACTCATCACACCCAAAAATACTTACAACAATTAGAAACTTGGTTACTCTCCAACAGAATGACCGCCTCCCCCTCAAACCCTCTTATCCACCCTCCTAACCCCCTCGACGCGCTCACCAATCCTCAACTCCACCCTAAAATATGTTACCTGGAAACTCTGAACAATAATCCTCGCTCCCCCAAACAAAACGCGCCAAAATATTTAGGACTCTACATATGACACACACATCAACGTTCTCGCCCACACATCGATCCAAATCACTTATTCAATCAACCCCAACGAAAACTAAACACCCTCCGAAGAGCCCTTTCCCAACATAACTTCTAGCGACAGGAAATCACTACACCCCTTTACCACCCTTATCTTATATAACCAAATATAAACTATTGCTTCCCCCTCGATGTGTCCCCGCACTGGGCAAAAATCAACTCATAAAAAAAAATTACACAAATCACACAATTACACCGCCCTTTAGAATTATTCACGGCATGCACTTAAAAACTACACCCCATCCTCAACATTACATGTACGAGACTTGTCATATCTTCCTATCTCCACCCAGAGCCTGGTGTATGGTGGGACTCAATTCTTCCAGAAAACCCTAAATCCAACCCACCCATGGTCACCAAATATTCTCCAACCCATCCCGACACAGAACTAAAATCCCCACCATCCTCACCAGCTAAATTCCTATCAATGACGTCTACAAACATTATTCCCCCTCCACCTCCCAATAGGTCATGGCTTACACAATACACATATCCAGAGCTGGGCGTGCTTTATAATTTTTTGAGTGCGCCTGCGCATATGCGCCTATGCCGCCGGACCTAGTGCGCCTACGGCCATAGCAAGCCTATATTTTTGTCACATTCAGCGCCTATGAGCCTTTGCGCCTATGCGCCTTTGCAACCGTTACGACTTTTTCGACGGCCGGTGCGATGTTCGTCCTAAATTTTATTTGCAAAGTAAAACTTTATTGCTATAATAAAAGCATGCTGTTATAAGAAGGAAAAACACATTATTAATTTTTGTAATTAAAACCGTAAACTAATATCTACACGTCCTCTTCCTCCTTCATGTCCTTGTGGTCCATGTTTTCCCCCAGGAGGTTCAGCACGAACGCTGCAGAAGTTGAAAATTTTCAGAGCCATAGTTGCAATTTATTCGCAAGTTAAGAATATATATATATATAGTTTATATTATATATATATATAGGTATTATATTATATATATATAAATATATAATGATATATATATATATATATAAATATATATATATATATATATTATTTATATTTATATATATTAAATATAATATATATTATTAATATAATATATATAATAATACTAATAACGTTTTTACACTGGGTTTTTAGAATGATACAAGTTTGCCACGCTTCTAAGTTTTAACTTTTTAAGGGTTAAAAAAATAAAAATGCTTTGTTCCTGTTCATTGGCGCGGCTATAGGCGCAGAGAATTGACTGTGCGCCTTTGCTTAGTCCCGCCCTTTAAAAATTGTGCGCCTTTGCCGCCTACGAATTGGAGAAGTGCGCCAGTAGGCGCATAGCGGCAACTCGGTGCGCAACGCCAGCTCTTGCACATATCCCATACACAACTAAACCTAAGCATTCGTACCTACACAAAACGCGCCTACTCAATAACAAAATTACGTTATAATAACTTCCCCCTCCCAAAAAATTTCGCGCCAATATAAGACAAACACGATGTCCAGAAGAGGCCAAATGAACCTCGCCCGGAGCAGATACATAATATTCTAACCGACTTATTACAATATAAAATAAGATTCATAACTAGAACAAATGTTAACCTTCTCCCACCTGCAGCCAAATGTTACAATCCAGGACACAATAGCATGCAGCTCCTCCTTCTGTGGTGCTCCGCTCCGACGACCCCCGTGTCCCGACTTCTCTGTATCTCGCTTCTCGATCCTGCTTGGAACCAGAGCACGGTAGCGGATTCCTGGAAGCTGATGTGGGCCCTCACAATGAGTGGTGTGGCTCAGACCGCAAAGTAAGTAAGTATATATTATTAATATATATATTATTTCGTATATATACTGTATATATTACCATATATTCATCATGGCCTAATTAATATATTAAATAATAATATATATATATATGAGTATAACATGTATATATAGTATATATAGTATAGTATATTATATATATTATATAATGTAATCTCACCACATAACCTCAATCCCGAGAGTTGGAAATAACCTCAACCCGAGAGCGGAAATTGGTGCAGGGTGAAAGTATTCATTTATGGAGATTTCTCTCTGACCAAGTGGGAAAGTGCAAGGATATTGAGGCCGGTGGTCGGCTCGTCGTACAGGGACAGCGTGCCCTTGCGCGCCACCATCTGGCGGCTCGCGGTGCCTTGGCCGCATTCCAATGGCGAGAAAGCATTGATAAAAGAATTGATTTCTGCATGTAATAGATTTTCTGTTGTATTTGTTGGCTATGTTTGGGAGGACGTGTGTATTATAGATTCACAATGTAAATACACTAGTGATAAATTGCAAATCGTCAAAATAATTACAGAAAATCATCCCATACTGACGACAACTTGTTTATGTAGTCCGATCCCGTTGCGCGATCAGAGAATCTGAAATCCCATAACTTGCGAGAGGGAATCCCTCCTTCCTAAGGCGAGTCAAAAAAGCTTCGTCCTTAACCCCACTGAGCCAAATTTGTAATTTATATATATTATATATATATATATATATGATATATATGATATATATCTTATTCAATATATATATTATAATATTATTCTAATATATAGTTATTTATACTACTGATATATATAAATAATATATATAAATTCATAATCATATATATATAATTATATTCATACTATTATAAGGTATTATATATATAGTATATGTTATATACTTATTCAGTCTGGCGACTCATAACATTTTACTACTCGTGCTCTCTCTCTCTCTCTCTCTCTTCTCTCTCTCTCTCATCCCCGTTCGCTCTCTCTCCTCTCTCTCTCCAATCTCCTCTCTCTCTCTCTCTCTCTCTCTCTATTTATCTTATATATATAGATATAATATATATAATATATATATATATATATTATATATATATAATATATATATATTAATAGATATATATATATAATCTATTATTATATATTATATATATATATTACGTATATATAAACTATATAATATATATTATATATATATATATATTATATATATATATATTATATATATATGTTAAATATATATATATAACCTAAGATATATATATAATATAATATCATATATTATGCTTATCTGAATGAATGACTTGAAATAATCCTGCTAAAGCGTTTGACATGTAAATGCTTTCTTTTAATGGCTGACAAGGTATAATATTTACAATATTTTATAATGATTAAAATAAATGTAATTAAAGCAAAATACACAATCTTAAAGTATTTCCATAGTTATTTTTTTTAATTATTTTTACTGGTTTTAATTAATTATTATGCTTATAAAATCATATAAGGTTTATAATGAATATAGTGAGCTTCAAGCGATATATTTACCAACATAGATTATGAACAATTTTTGGCTACTCTAAAATTGATACACGATTCCGACCCCGCTCCTTTGATATTAGCAGAAGATTGCCGCCATTACTAATGGGTTAAAAGCGTTATTTAATAGAGGTTATTTTTATATTTTTCGTTTTAATTTTGCATAACTTTAATATTTATTTGGGTAACTAATTTAAAAAAAATAAGAATATTTTACGTAACAGTATGAAATTTGCAAAAATAGATAGTTTCAAGTTTATATAATGTTAACTCGTGCTGAGGACGAGTAGCACGAGTGCCCTCTCAGCTTATACTATTAATATATGTATATTATATATATGTATATATATTATATATATATATTATATAAATATATATATATATATATATAATAAGTTATAATATATATATATATAAATATATATATATACCTAACTTATATAATTATATATATATGATAATATATATACTTCTTTTATTATAATATATCGTGATTATTATTTATATATATATATAAATATATAGTAGATTATATATATAATATATAAAATATTAAATAATATATATTTTCATGATATATATATACTGTATATAATAATATTTAAGTATATATATAGTATATATAATAATACTATAACTATTATATATATATATATATATATATATATATATATATATATAATATATATATTTATATAATTATGAATCATTAATATTTTAGAGTATATATAAATTATAATATTTAATATATATATATATAATATATATATATTGTATATATAATATTACATTATATATATTATATATTATATATATTATTATATATATTAATAATATATATAATACATATATAGTATATATAAATTATACATTAATACGTTATACTCTTATGACTAGTATATATAATATAAATAATATATTATATAATCATATATATATTTAGATTATCTCATATCATAATTTAATGAGTATATATGATATATTATATATATATATATATATATTCATATATATATATATATAATCATAGGAAACACCCCTAAATTATATAACTACGTTAAAATTATATTACTGGTAAAATACCTATAATTATTCAGCAGATAAAGTATATAAGTATAATATATATATTATATATAGATTTATGTATATAATTTATATACTAATAGCTGTATTATATAATACCACAGTAAAATATATATTATATAATAATGATATCAACTTAATATATTAATATAATAATATATAGGCTATAATCGATATATAAATTAATATTCCTTTGCTTATGAGCCTTTATATTATATATATATATATATGTGGTAATTGTTTATGCAGAGGGTGTCACCCCCGATTTTTAAAAAAAATCACAGCATAATACTCTAAAAAAATAAGAATGAAGAATAGTGAAAACGAAAATTGTTCCTCTCTTTAGGAAAAAAAAGTTAACAGCTCTCAAAGGTGTTAAAAATCCCATAGACTCTTCAATATTGATCGATCCAGCTTAGGTCTCAATTCAGGCCCTCTAAGTCAGGTTTTGATAAGTTTTTTTGTTAGGGATACACAGAGAAAATCTATGTAAAGGCTACTAAACAAATCTTATCATAACCGTGAACTAGCGCATGCCCTCGTAAAACGAGCACGAGCCCACTAATTTTTATTATAAGAAAGTCTATGGGAAAAATTTAAAACTTTCAGGCAGGCATGTTAACTTTTTTTTCCTAAAAGAGACTGCCTGATTTTTTCGGTTTTTCACTATTCTGTCCATTATTACTTTTTTTAGGAGTTATATCTTGTGGATTTTTCAAAAAAAAAAATTTTATTTGGATTAAATAGTTTTCATTTCGCCTCTAAAAATGTTCGGGGGTTTTTTTATTCAACTTTGAGAGCGGCTGTAACTTTTTCTTCCTAAAGCAGAGCGACGATTTTCGTTTCATCATATTCATTTATATATTATCGTTATTTTTTAGGAGTTGATGTCTTGTGATGTATTCAATAAAAAATCCGACGGTTACTCTGGAGACAAACCTCTGGAGAAATGTATTGGGGTGCAACAATCACTGCGAGTATATTATAATATTAATCTTCATTAAAAATATACTACATGTAAAACTATATATGATTATATTATATCATATAATACTTAATAAAATATATAACCTGAATATTAATATAATATAATTATAATAAATATATATATATATATAATAGGTTATATATATATTATATAATATATATCTAATAATCACTATATAATCACTATTCCCCTAGAAAATTTATATATTCCCGGTAGAAAATTCAATAATCTTTTTTGTTCCTCTTCATCCCACCCTTTCTGGCATTTAGCTAAAAATGTCAACTATCTCTGCTTCTTCCTCTTTTCCTCTAGTATCTTCCGATTGCATAACTGCCATCATTACCCTCTTTTAAAGTTGAACTGTTCTTCAAACTTTTGTATCCGACTCCACTCCTGACGATCCCAAAGCTATTCTTTCTTCTCCACCTCCCTCCAACACATTTATACCAAGTAACGTAATTTCTTATAAAGATTTTAATTCTGCTCTCTCTGAGTTTAACACTTAAAAGGCGTATGAGACTGAGAGAATTCCTCCTGTGATATTCAAAATTTGTGAGTCAGGGCTTGCACCCTACCTTGGTAAACTGTTTCCTCTCTGTCTTATCACTTTGACCTTCCTTTTTTTGCTGGAAATGTGCTCTCATTCAACATGTGATGAAAGGTAGGGATCACCTCTCAACCCTCTGACTATAGTAGTATTATTGCCTTAACCTCCGCTCTTTCTAAAGTGTTCGAATTTACCCACAGCAGGAAGATATGGAAATACCCTAATTCTTCTAATCAAATCTCTGACCAACAATTCGGATTTTAAAGAAACATCCAAAACATTCGATAGAATCTAGTACAAAAAGCTTCGATTTCTAAACTTCCCTCGTATTGCATGTGTCCTTTTTTTCTATTGCCTTCTCTTTGATTTATTTTATGGTCATTCAATAGTAACTGTTGTAGAGGCCACCGTTCATCCTTTAAATCTATTAATAGTGGTGTTCCTCAAGGTTTTGTCCATTCCCAACTCTTTCCCTACTTTGCATTAATGGCCATCTCTCAATCAATTGTTTACTATCCACTCCGATGACGATGACTCTAATATTTATTACTCCTTCCAGTACGGGAGTCGACTCTCTAAGCAGCAATTAAGGCATGTCAGAATGGCGGCCTTGGTTTCCAAACACTGTTTTCCTTGATAAGGTGCAATCTATGGTTCTCCACTTGTTTTCGACTTGGTTTCAACTTGTTTTCGACTTGTTTTTGACTTGTTTGCTCTCCTATTCTCATTAACTCACTTCAAACCCTTTCTAGCTGTCGATCCGTTGCATCTTCCTCCTTATACTATTCCTATTACGATGGACACTTCTCTTGTGAACTCTCTGACAGAGTACCTCCTTCTTTGAGGTGATTTTGTGAGTTGCCTTTCCACATAGTCTCATTCTTTCTCTTTACAACTTTCTGACCCCAAACTTAACCGCTATGCTCAATCTTTCAAGCACTCCATTTATAAAATCTGGAACAAACTTCCTTCATCTATTTTTCAAACTTCCCTTGACTTACACATTTTAAAACTCTGTGTATCGGGATGTGGCGACCTTTGGTTTGATCTTCGATTCTGGTTCATCCTAAAATCTTGTGGACTTTGGTAGGACTCTGGCTTTTGCCCACCAGAGGATATATATATATATATATATATATATATATATATATATATATATATATATATATATATATATATATATATATATATATATATATATATATATATATATATATATATATATATATAATATATATATATATACATAATATATATATATATATATCAATATAGATTTAAATCCATATTCTATATATATAAATATATAATACTATATATTATAAATATTATCTATATCAATGATATATTTATATATGAAATTAATAGTGTTCTTCTTAATCTATTATAAGCAACGCCTCCACTCCCATTCATCTTCCCATTTGTTCTTTCCAGATTTTATTTTCCCCTTCAAGTTTTCCTTACGTGACTATTGAACGCGGTAGAATTTCGTTTCCATCCCTGATTACTCGAAAACCCTCAAAGAAGAAGAAGAAAAATCAAATTTCAGTGACACAAAAAAAAACGGATTTTACAAGGGGTAACAAATAGTCTTTTTTATTATTATTATTATTATTTCGTGTTACTAATTAAATTTTCAGAACTGTAACGAAAAGAGAAAACAGATAATGAGCAAAATATGTCATAGTGATTATTTACATATACTATATATATATATTATATATATATAATATATATATATATATATATATATATATATATAATATATATAAATATATATAATATATATATAATATATATACTATATTACATAAATATTGCTATTACATGGCATATAAATATTTTTTATACAATTATACATATATATTATAGTCATATATATATAGATATATATATATATATATATATATATAGTATATATATAACTAATATATATATATAATATATATATATATATATATATATATATATATTAATATATTATATATATCCGTTGTGTGTGTGTGTGTGTGATGTGTGTGTGTGTGTGTGTGTGTGGTGTGTGTGATGTGTGTGTGTGTGTGTGTGTGAGAATGTATTTATGTTTTTGGGCGAGTAAGCACGAATGCAACAATTTCCCATTTCACACGATTTCTTCGGTCTATTTGTTAAGGCAAATGACTCGCTTTTCCTGAAGAAAAACCCTCGTTTGAAAAATCCTTTTATTGATTAAAACTCTTCGAAAGGCTCTTCATACGTGCGAGTTAAATACAATTAATCCTGCGGCAGATTTTCCGCCTTCAGAGTTATAAAATATTGAAGAAACTCTTTTGGTAAAACAAAATGAAAAAGAGATCGATAAGAATTTGTTCCGGTAAGGCGGTATGAAAATTTTTTATTTGCAAAAAAAATGTTGAAAGTAAAATTCAGTTTTCTTCAATGGAGTTCACACCGCCGTGAGTCTTCAAGATTATTTGAATGAAATAAGAAGAGAAAAGAAGAGCAGAATCTTTTCAACGATGAAACATAATGCAATTATAATTCGTTACAGTTTATGCACATAGAAGTATAATAAATATCATATATATAGTATACTATATCATATATATAATATATATATATATTAATATAATATATATATATAACTATATAATATATATATATATATAATATATATAATATATATATATATATAATATATAATATATATAATATATAATATATATATATATATATATATATTAAGATTATATATATATATAATAATATATATAATATAATATATAATATATATATATATA
>JABUQX010071592.1:0-2500 GCA_015478945.1 Trachelipus rathkii | reverse complement strand
AGGAGAAATAATATTAAACAAAATAATCCCCACACATCACCCCTTCCCAGAATCCAACACAAGATTTAAGGCAATCACCAACAACAACAGCCCTCCCTCCTCACCCAACACCATTTATAATGGCTTCAGCCAATCCCATCACACATATCTATACTCACAGCCATCACATTAAACACACCTCGACACTGTCCCCACATTACAATACTTATACAAAAAATTCCTTCAATCCCCACTAGAAACAATGACAAAAAGTGGCTCTCAAACTTCCTCACACTCGATATCGCCAACAGTCCTCCATAAAAACACCCTCCACACTCCAAAACTACAAAACGGCGTCCCACAGGGCGCCTTTCTCTCTCCATTCCTCTTCAAACTTTTCACAGCAGATATGCCCACCCCTACCAACCAATCCACCAAACTAATTAATTACGTAGACGACATCAGTCTCATTTACCCAACATCACTTGGTAAATACAAGCACCCAAAACACACCCAAGAATAGCCTACAATTAGAAATTGGTTACTTCACCAAATAGCAATGACAAGCCTCCCTCCTCAAATCCTCCATCACACTCTCTAACCACAGGTACCGCCACCAACCACAGTTCACCCAATAGACTAATTCCTAACAACAAACCCCCTTCCCCCTAAACAAAACCCCAAAAATATTAGGACTCACTTACGACACTCATATGACTTTCTCCCCCCCAACATCGACTAAATTACCTCCTCAACCCAACGGAAATTTAAAACACCCCTCCAAACCCTCTCCCAACACAACTTCAACGACAGAAAACACACCCTTTCCACAATCTACAAACAACTCCTCATAACCAAATATAAACTATGCCTCCCCGCATGGTTCCCAGACTGTCACAATCCAACTTAAACAAATTGTACAAATTACACAAAACACGGCCCTTAGAATAATCACTGGATACTAAAACAACCCCAATCCAGCATTTACATGACGAGACACATACTCCTCATATCCCTACCCCACTTGAAAGAATGGTCAGCGGACACAAATTTTCCCAAGGAACATAACATCCGATTCCAACCCCAATTACCATGCCCCAAATACTCTCCACTACCTCTTCACCAGCCAAACTTTATAATGACATCTACAACAACATCCCCCCTCCACCCCCAAATAGGTCTTGGCTCACTCACATCCCATACACAATTAAACTAACACATATTTAAAAACCGCCCCCAAAAAACCAATCTTCTAAACACCCCATCCCCAAACATTTCCCCTACAGAAGAAGAATCACTATCCAGAAGAGACCAAATTAAACCTCGCGCCGAGACAGATCAGGTCACCATCAAATCTTTGCAATATTAAATTCAGATTTAAACTGACAACGTTGTTCCCCTATATGCCCTAGATGTCGTGTATCCCAAGACACAATGGAGCACCTCCTTCTGGAGTGCCCCGCCCTCGACGCTAACCTACCGTCTTCGCTATCATCTTCTCTTCTCGACCTGGTGGAACCGCCAAAGCGTGCCGGCCTCTTGAGCAGGTGTGCCCTCCAATAAGATGGGCCAGGGGCAGTATGTATGTATGTATAATATATTATAATATATATATATACAATTATACATTATATATATATATATATAATATATATATATAATATATATATTATATATATATATATATTATATATATATATAGTATATATATATATATATATATATATATATATAATATACTATATTATATGTATATATATACATAAAAAATTAATATACATATTAATATATAAAATATATATATATACCAACATCATATATATAATAATATAATATATAATACTATATATATATATAATATATATATATATATATATATATATAAATAATATAATATATATATATATATATATAATATATGTGTAGTGTGTGTGTGTATAAGCTAATAATATATTGGGTTGTTCAATTTGAAATTTAGTGCTTCAATTTACCTAATATATAATTCTTATCCTTAATACAAAAGAGGAAAAAGAAGAACTTAATGAAGCGGAATGTGTCATTAAGATTAATATGTCAAATGATATTCGGATTGGTTGAGAATTAAGTAAAAAACGAAGACTTAGAAATATTAATCAGGAGGAAAAAATCACAAAGGAAGCACTTAGAAAAGAGACGCACTAAGCAAGCAGCTAACAAATCAGAACCAAGACAACCATCGCCCGCGCTCATGCACACCCTCCACAAAGTATACGCCATTAGAAATGAGGTAAGGAGGGAGACTGAAAGAAGAAAAGAAATATACTTATAAAGCTGCCTTTTCGATCTATGAAGTGGAGTACTTAATCATAATTATGTTGAGTAAAAGAAATTTTAATAGAATCTTGTGAAGAATAGTGAAAAGAAAAGTAATTTTTAAGTTAAAGAATAGTTCCAAAACTAAGAAAAGATATATATATAGTAAAGTATAAAATATGATATATAAGTAAATAAGAAATCAGAATAAAGTAAAATGAAAGTATAA